>PVJN01046043.1:0-16615 GCA_004026805.1 Lasiurus borealis
GTGGCCTTCTACCCCAGCTACGAGGCGTGCCCCGGCGTGGAGAAGCGGATCGAGGACTTCATCGAGTCGCTCTTCATCGTGCTCGAGTCCAAGCGCCTGGACAGGGCCACCGACAAGTCCGGGGACAAGGTCCCCCTGCTCTGTGTCCCGTTCGAGAAGAAGGACTTTGTCGGCCTGGACACGGACAGTAGGTAAGTTCACCTGGAGGCCCGGGGTCCCGGCTGCGAGCTGGGGTGTGGGGGGCGTTCCTGACACCCAGAAGGGACACGGGTGGAACTTGATGGCAGGAGAGGGTAGAAAGGTGCAGTCCATTGGTGGTTAGCCTTTGCTTTGGGGAAATCCTCCTAGGGTTCGTGCATACACTGACTCCCCCTTTTCAGCCACGTCCCCTCGTGGGACCCCCTGGAGTGGCTCTGGAGCACCAGGGAGGCTAGTGTGAACCGGGACGAGCTGGGAGAGAAAGGCATGGCAGCTTTGGAGACTTAGAACAGAAAAAGGGATGTAAAGTGCCTCATCAGTACTTTGGTATTGACTCCAGGTCAGATGGATGACACTTTACATACATCAGGTTAACTAAAGTAAGTGACTAAAAGCAGTTTCAACGATTCAGCTTTTACTTTTGTAAAAGTGGCAACCAGAAAAGATCACTCCTGTGGGCACACTGTGTGCTCCCGTTGGACGGCGCTGCCCGAGAGCCCAGATGAAGCTTCCTTATTCGGGGTCGTCCCGAGGTTATAGGTGAGAGGCCGGGTCTGGAGAGGTGGCGGGACGAGGTGCCAGCGGAGCTGGAGGTGGACCCGTCTCTCCTGGTGCCCGGACCGGGTATGGTGCCTGGGTCAGCCCGCTCTCCCACTTGGTAGCCACAGTGTCAGCGCCAGGACCTCAGGGCACCCCCAGGGACTTCCCAGAGCGCTCCTTACTCAGATGCGACGGTGTCCCCAGTGTCCGCAGAACAGGGAGAGTGGCCGGGGCAGAAGGTCGGTCCTGCACCTGAATTGCAGATGACCGCTTCTGGGACATTTCCCTGTCTCCCTGTCTCCCTCTGTCCCTCTTCTCCGTCTCCCCGGCTGCCTTGGCGGCATCTGTCCAGCAGAGGACCAGATGCGAGCCAGGGCTGCCACTGCTTGCCGGCACGTGGCCCCTTTGCTAGGGCAGCCGGCGAGCCCTGTGGCCTGGGCTTCCTGCCTCGGGCGCTCTGCGTCTCCTCCCTCCAAGGTAGACTTCAGGCGATGGTCTCGCCGTGAGGGGTCGCTGACATGTGCACGCAGGCCGAGGCCTCTGCAGATGGACACTCAGTGTGTTGCTGGAATTGACCCTAAGGTCAAACACTGCCTTTCCGGTTGTTGCTAAGTTAGCAGAGAAAACGGCACAGAATTGAGCAAAAAGTGGCCCAGGCCAGCTCTGCCCGTGAGAAGGCAGATCAGCCATCACAGCCGCGCGTGGTGCCTGGCAGGGTCTGGAATCATCTTCGCTTCCTCCCCGGACACGTGTATGTGGTCTGAGGGAAGGACAAGCAGGCCAGACCCACGACTCATGCGATTGCAGGGCCCTGTGGCCCCGTGCCAGCGCTCCCCTCCCGCTCCTCGGAGGCCGGGATGAGGAGTCAGGGCGGCTGTCGAGGGCAGAGCTGCCGAGCCTCCTGGGCTGTTGGTGGCTCATCCCTTAGGGCGTGGGGCTGCTCCCTGTCCTCCCTGTCACCACAGCCTGCGGGTGGCAGGGACCGGTTTCTCCCCACTGCACAGGCCGCTAGGTGACTTTTGCTTTTCGACTTCTTGGCTTGGAGCTGCAGACACACCCGCCTAGCCTATTCTCACTGCTCCCCAACACTCAGCGTCGTCGGAACTCCAGTGGGATACCAGTGGCCCCGTCAGACCCATTCCCCTCTCGTCCCTGTAACCTGCTGTGGCCCCCACGGCTCCGTAGTTCTCTCACCTTTCCCACAATGCTTTGGGACAGCGCTTGGTGGGAGTGACACAGAGCATCGATGGGAGATGAGACAGGATTTTGTAGCCCAAAGGGAAATGTCCAGGGGTCGGTCCCGCTGGGGTTTGGCCAACTGACCCCCTGATGGGCTTCCTGGCAGACGCCGCTAACTTCAGGCCCCAGCCTCCCGGGTGCCCAGGAGTGGGTGGGTCTGACTTAGGTGTCGCGTGTGTCCCCAGCTCCTCGGCGCCCGCCGTAAACTCCCACTCCCGTACCTGGAGAGTCGTAGCTGCCAGAGTTATTTCTGTTCTTACATGTTTCTAATTTTCGCTTGTTCCTCTTTCCTTTCTTTGCCTTTCATTTTCCCTCATACCGCCCTGTGAGTATGTTGTTGGGTCTGAAAAGGTAGGCTGGGAACATTCTGCTTGGAAAGTAGCTAGAGTTCCATCCGTGCTGCCTCCTCCTCGCCTCCATTGCTTCCAACACAAACCTTGCTGCTGCCTTGACCATCCTTTTATTTTCTAGAACCTGGTTAAAGAGGGGAGCTGCTTTAGCATGTCACCGCCGGCGTTTGATCTCTGTTGGAATACTTGCTTTGGGGACCTGGTTTGTTCTGACTTAGTATTAGTCACCAGCGAGCCTGCACTAATTCTCCCGTTGGTACGAGGAAGGGGGTTGCCAGTGGTGCCCGGTGCCGCAGAGGGCTCTTTTCTGGGCTGCTTTCACCTGGAAGGCCGGCCGCCTGGCTTCATCCCGGCTTTCAGCCGAGCGCATCTGGCACGTGGCTCTGGCTGCGGCTGTGTGCATGCGGTGTTTCGGGGCCACGGTCACCGACAGTGGGCGCCGTTGGAGGAAGCGGCCCCCGGAGTTTCTCTCGCTTTCCTCTTGAGCATGCCAGGACTGTGCTTCGCCTTAGCAACCTGCGAAGGGGCGGAGGCTCCTCGAAAATCAACACCCGTCCTGGGCCCCTTTCCGAGGGCGCCCTTTGCAAGAGTCAGGAAGATAACGGCCTCTCGAATGCAGCCAGCTCCCAGGACCTGTCATTGACCCTGGTGCCCGCTCTCCTCCAGCCAGTAAGCGGGCAGAGCCAGACACGCGTTTCGCCTTCCACGGGCGTCCGGGCCCTTCCCGCAGCAGCCTTGACCTTGAGCCCGTTGTTGACCGGAAGTGGCTGCTTCTGCCTGTGTTGAGGCCGATGTGTGTCACTGAGGGGCATGTCCTGAAGGGACAGTCTCTGGTGGCCTAGGACTCACCCCACCCGTGCGGAAAGGGTTTGCCCCACCGTGGCCAGGAGGCCTGCGCTCTTTAATGCTTTTGGAGCACTTCCACCTCCATTGAGGCAGGATTCTGGGGTTGGAGAACGAAACACAAGTCAGGGTAGCAGGTGCCAGAGCTTGAAGCTGTGCGGCGTGGGAAATGCGCGGCGGGGATCCCTGGGGGCTGTCGCACCCTGGACCGCAGTCGCTCCCCACCTCCCAGGGGATCGGTGCGAGCGTGGCCTCTGGGTTCCTCCTCCTCCCCAGCTCCCCGCTGGCAGGTTTGCCTGAGCCCAGGCCCCTCTCCTGCGCCACGCCTGGCCTCCTAGGAGACTTCCGTGCCTTCCCTCAGTGACGGGGTGGGGACACCTCCCTCTCAGAGGCTGTGGCTCCCCCGCTGCCAGCATGCAGGGTCCTGGGCTGGAAGAGGAATCATTTCCTTTTTTTGAAGCGTTCAGGCAGGATGCTTTGAAGCAGATTTTATCTCAGGTGAGGAGTAAATTCCATTAAAGAACCACGCCTAAATCAAAACCTCCTTTGGGTCAATAGAACGGTAGCACCTGTAAACTCAGCCGCCTGTTAAAGTGGGGAATCAGGAGGAAGAGAACTTGATTTTGGACAGAGTTCTTTTCCTGGTTGGAGCAGAACATGGCAGGTGAGGGGGCCCACACTGCCCTCATGTGGGCAGGAGAAGCTCTGCGCCGGGCAGAGGGAGCAGAGGGAGCAGAGGGAGCCGAGGGATCCGCTTTCTCCGGGCCGGGGAGCCGGGCCCTGCGGTTCGGAGCCGCCGCTGTATTGCTGTCCCGATATTTCACATCCGGGGAAGATAGGGTTCCTCTGCAGCCAGCTCTGATCGCAGAGCGAGGCACGCGGCAGGTGTTAAAGGAGCCTTTCCCTGACAGCGGCGGCGGCCTGTGGCACATGAGTGAGAGTACTTGGATTTGGGGCCTGGGCTGTGATGAAAAGAATGTTTTTACTGATTTTAGATCGAGGGAAGGGAGAGAGAGAAACATTGGTGAGAGAGAAGCATCAGCATTGATTGGCAGCCTCCTGAAGGGCCCCCCTGGGGGATCAAGCTCGCAACGCAACCTGGGCATGTGCCCTCATCGGGCATCGAACCAGTGCCCTCTTGGGGCCTGGGACGACGCTCAACCAATTGAGTCACACCGGCCAGGCTGGGCTGTGATTTTGCTCTTTGCTCTTCCTTTCCCTCACATCTCTTTCTCCTCTTCCCAAATGCCCTCCTAGAGGTCATGGTCTCGATGGGAGGGATGGACAGACAGCCAGGGAGTCACTAGGCCGACCTGTTATGGAGGGCAGCCCAGCCGAGAGCTAGTGGAATTTCCAGGGGAGATTTCCTGGTGGGAGAGGGCTCCGTACTGAGTTCCCAAGATAGAGCCGGAGTGAGCCCGGTGAGGGCCGAGAGGGGCTCCGGTGGCAGAGAGCGGGAGAGAGCGGCAGTCCCCCTGCTGCTGGAGGAGGAGTGGTGGCAGGAGCGGCTGCGCGCACCTTTGCAGCCCATCCATTCATTCCATTTTGAGGGTCCGAGGGAGGAAAGTGGATACACAACCTCAAGCAAAGCATGCTTGCCTTCGGGGAGCTGACCGATACCAGAAGCTGATCCGGCACAGAATGTTCTAGGAGCACCAGGGACTCCCAGTCCAGCTGCAGAAGCTGGAGGCAGGGAAGGCTCGCCTGAGAAACGGACAGTCGCCCTGAGCCCCTAAGGAGAGTGGGAAGCAGCGAGGGGAAGGGTCGGTCCAGGGGGAGCCCAGCACTGCAGTGCGGCTGTGGGTGTGGAGAGTAGTGAGAGGGGCTGGAGCTGAACGGGAGAACCTTTAAGGCTTTGAGAAGGTTATGCTGGGCATGTGTGTATGTGCGCGTGTGTGTACGTGTGTGTGTGTGTGTGTGTGAGAGAGAGAGAGAGAGACACTAAGGACAGGGTGTTAGACGGACATAGAGGGCTCTTGAGGTGACCCGTGGGGGAGAGAGGTGACGTGTCTGGCTGGGGTGGCAGAGGCGTATGGGTGTAGTACTTCCCCGTGGGGTGGGCTTGGGAGCGGGGCCACAGGAGGGGCGGGAGGGAGGCTGGTGGGCCCCCTTCTGTCCCTCTTGCCCTATGCGATGACCTGAGTGTTTGGAACAGAAAAGCTAAATTCCAGGTAGCCCAAGCGTTTGTGGGGCTCGTTAGAGTTAGATCTGATGGGATGTAACTGCGTATTGAGGCCTGTCAATAACATTCGTTCAGCGAGACATCTCCCGTCTTCTGGATTTCCATCCGGGGTTTTACTCTTGATACCATTACTTTCCATGGTCAGGGAAGATTTACGTAGCTGTGACTTTTCTTTAGAAAAAACATATCTAAGAAATTTAAGAGTGAAGAGAGTATTTTAAAATGATGACAGAAGACGTTGGTGCCGTTTCTTTGGCTGCTGAGGTGACGTGGATTCGAAGCCTTTGTGCTGTTTAATGGCAGACCCTTACCAGCATTTAAAGAGCGTCAGCGCCCGAGCCCCCTCCCACAGCATTGCTAAAGCTCTCTCTCACATCGTGACGCTCAGGTCCTATCTGCAGAGGCCAAATGCGTGGCTTATACTAGGCAGCCTCGCTCTCTTTATAAAATAACAATAAGTTTGTAGTTAAGGAAGTGGAAGATAATCGTGTTTTTAAAAAGCTGCAACAGACTTTCCTGTGCCAATGTTGTGATCGAACATCTGAAAAGAAAACTCCTGCACCAATATTGTCCAGGTGAAATGCATGGTGGGAGCTGTTTCTCCCTGTGACGCTGAAAACAAACCCAGACACCAGGGCCGCTCAGCGCGCATCTGGCAGTGCTGGCTGCTGGCTTTCATGCTGGAGCCTCCAGTTGCCTCTGCAGCTTTTGTTTGGTTTTGTAGCGAGAGAGCTGCGTAGCTGCTTAGCCAGTGTGCCGGGGGTGGGGGCAGAGGCCGGGCCTTCGCAGTGACGTGTTGGCACGTGTTTTATCTTCCAGACATTACAAGAAGAGGTGCCAGGGGCGCATGCGGAAGCACGTGGGGGACCTGTGCCTGCAGGCGGGCATGCTGCAGGACTCCCTGGTGCACTACCACATGGCCGTGGAGCTGCTCCGCGCCGTGAACGACTTCCTGTGGCTTGGCGGTAAGGCCACCTGAGGGAGGGGTCAGATACGTGATCATGGTGACTGCTGTTGAAAGAACAGAACCCAGAGAAAATGGGTCTCAACTCCAGGGCGGGGGAGGAGAAGCAGGCAGCTGCTGGGGGGCGTGGGCAGTCGCTTGGCAGGGTCCCGGCCTCGCCTCCTGCACTCCCCACCCAGGTCTGTGCCCCCGTCCCGCTGGAGCACGGTGCCCTTCGTTTCCAAAGGCCTGATTCCCTGGGCCTCTTGTTTGTGATTTTAGCACATCTCGCCCTCTGCTTAGCATACCTTCCCCACCACTCATTCTTCCACACCTCGTCCATCCATCAGCAGGTGCATGGATGAGCACAGAGCAGTCTGTCCAGATGGTGGAGCAGACATAAAAATGAATGAGATGCTGCCCAGCGGTGTGGCTCAGGGATGGAGCGTTGTCCCAGGCACCAAGAGGTCATGGTTCGATTTCCGGTCAGAGCACATGCCAGGTTGTGGGCTTAATCCCCAGGAGGGAGCATGCAGGAGGCAGCTGGTCAGTGATTCTCTCTCATCCTTGATGTTTCCATCTTTCTCTCCCTCTCTAAAACCAATAAATACATATTCATGAAAAAGGAGTTGCCTGGATGGTGTGGTTCAGTGGTTGAGCATTAACCTATGAACCAGGAGGTCACTGTTCAATTCCTGGTCAGGGCACATGCTTGGGTTGTGGGCTTAATCCCCAGGGTAGGGTGTGCAGGAGGCAGCTGATCAATGATTCTCTGTCATCATTGATGTTTTTCTCTCTCTCTCTCCTTCTTTCCTCTCTGAAATCAATAAAAATATATTAAAAAAGAAAAAGAAAAAGGAGTTACCACATAAATACTTAAATTCTTTTGTGGTTTATTTCTGAATACAGTAAATATCTCCAGCTGTAGGCTACACACACAGACATGCACATACACAAGCTCTTTGTGGTCCTCAGTGTTTCTCAGCATGTCAGAGTGGTAAGACCGAAGTTTGGGAACTGCCATGCTAATGAGTGAGAGGAGGACAGCTATTGCACAGTTCACCGGGCACGTGGCCTCCCCGAGATTCTTAGGTCATACCTGCCATTGGCAGCAGAAGGAAATGTCCCCCCGGTTCCTGGGGCTGCCTCTGAGTGGGAGGCACGCCCGTAGGTGTTCGCTCCAAATGGAACGGATGCATTCGGGGTGTCTGATGTGGAAAGACCTTCTGGTCCTGCTTTGATGGCATTCCTTTTAAAATACATTCTTACTGATTTCAGTGCGGAAGGGAAAGGGAGAGAGAGAGAGAAACATCAAGGATGAGAGAGAATCATTGATTGGCTGCCTCCTGCTTGTCCCCTTCTGGGGATCGAGCCCGCAACCCGAATATGTGCTCTTGACCGGAATCGAACCTGGGACCCTTCAGTCCACAGGCCAATGCTCTACCCACTGAGCAAAACCGGCCAGGGCGGATGGCATTACTTTTACACATTATCAGTCCTGGGCACTTCCTGCATGTCACAGTGTCAGATCTGGTACAGCACCTGCCACCCAGTAAGCTCTAACCATGGGTGGGAACGTCCAGCCCACGGGCTGTATACAGCCTGAGAAACCCCTTGGTCTGGCTCTGCCAGTACATTAGGGGTGAGTTAATGAAATGTTTACACAGAACCAGCATTCTGGGGGCGTGGTCTTTGTTGTGCGGAACATGGGCATTTCCATGGCAGGTGCCCTGGTGGTTCTTAGGCTGTGATTTGAGCTGCGCACGTGTCACTGACTTACTGATGGTCCTGTTTCTTTCTTATGCCCAGCTGCCCTGGAAGGGCTGTGTTCGGCTTCTGTCATCTATCACTACCCTGGTGGGACCGGTGGCAAGAATGGAGCTCGCAGGTGCCAGGGGGGCTCACTGCCTGCCGAGGCAGCCAACAGACACCGTCCAGGTGAGCGCGTCCAGCCTGACCAGGGTTTCAGTAAAGGGTCGTGTCTGTGCGGTCAGCAACGTGCGCACAAGACTCCTCCTGATTTTATCCATCGCGAGTCTTGCGGATCCTGGGGATGGATTGCCAGATTGCTGATCTCTGGAACGCTTGCCTACATTTCAGGGCCCACCACCCCTGAAGTTCTGTGTGTGGGGATCTTTATGATTGCTGTGTATTTGGGTAAGCGAACCCCAGAGGCCCATTTTAATGGCTAATTCAGGGCCTGGGGACTGTTTCTGATTCTCCCCGGTGATGCCGTTTCTCTCAGCGAGTCTCATCTGGCTGGCCTGTGCTGCTTGGCCCTGACGAAGCATAAACCACCTGGGAAGGGGAGACGCACCCGTGCTTGTAGAATGAACTTAACCCCCCGCGCAGGACCTGCCTGGGACAGTTCAGGACGTGTAGTCACAAAGAGAACAGCAAAGATCGCAGAGATCAGGCTAGACACAAAACCACAAGGCGTCTTTTGTTCTGTGAGATTTTTAGCATATTTCCTCCCAAAGAGAAAGCCCGCAGTAGTTCATGTGTATGGGATGGGGAAAAGCCTTGATTTCCTCCTCCCTTCCCCGTAACCCACCCCCATTATTAGCATAGAGGGCGGCCACCACAGTGGTATATCAGCCACCCTGGCTGCAGCCCAGCCTGGGTGCCCTCTCTGCAGAACAGCTGGCATGACCCTAATGGTTTTCGAAGATACTGCATCCTTCGGTGGAGCTGTTCCTGACGATTCGAGGGGAGAGGGAAGCGCCCCGAGAGCGGAGAAGGGAAGAAGGAGATGGAGAAGACTTCTGCTCCTCCCTCCCCTGTGCTCGCCACCTGTAGTTACCCCTCGTTGTGCCAGCTCCCGCCTCAGCGTTGCAAGTCTGTCTGCTCCAGGCGGCTGCCAGTGCTGTGAGCTCCCAAATAACCAGGCAGTGGCTGTTGCTTCCCTTTCCCCCCGGGGGCAGTCCTCTGCTCCTCTGGGGTGCCGAGGCGGAGGGGGTCCCCTGTGGCCCGAAGTCAGGTGTGGGGAGTGGAGACTGTGCTGCTGATGTGATTAGTGAGGCTCCGGGGACTGTTCACGGCAGTGTTTCATGCCCCCTTGCTGAGTGCAGGCAAAAAAAGTTTGAGTTTTTGTGAAAAACTGCTCTGTCTGCAGAAGAGAAAGGTCTGTATGGAGCTTTGCAAAAATCCCTCACGAACTGTGGGCACTTTTCCGTGTGGAAGGCAGTTTCTGGGGGAGTGCCCCCGAGGCCCTGTGTGAGCTGGGGGGAGGGAGGGGGCGAGTGCGAGCCGCATTGAGGTCAGACACCATGGCCCTGCCTTCCAGCAGCCAGGCTCCAGGCCCGGGAGCGGGCTTGTTCACACCTGCTTAAGGACACACGCGTTACTTGATCTTGCAAATGAAGTTCACGATCATCAGCGTGCGGTGGCCACCTCCTCTTACATCAGGGATTGAGGGCACCCGCTGTCTGAGGCGAGGCTTGGACACACCGATTGCTTACCATTCTGCTTGGCGTTCTATCCCGCGTCCTTCTCCGCAGCCCAGCAGTGGGAATGCAGACGGAGCGTGCTGTGTGTCTCTGCCTCAGTGATCTTGTCTGTGGATCGGGGAAGAGAGGGATAGTGCCACCTCCCAGGGCTCCGGGGAGGTTGAGGGAGGTGCACACAGAAACGCCACACCTGGTCAGTGCCGGGGGTCCCGGTGCCAGTGCTGTGGTGGTTGGCAATGTGAACAGTGTTCAAGATCCAGGCCTCATGGCTTCCAAGCAGATTTCCTCTCAGAAAAGGGAATCCCTTCTCTCCCCTTGAAGTTATCTTCATTTCAAAAGAATTCTGTAGGCTCTACCTATTTTTGCTTTAATTCTTTTTTTGTTTTACTTAAAAAAAAAAGATGTTTTTATTGATTTCAGAGAGGAAGGGAGAGAGAGAGAGAAACATCAATGATGAGAGAGAATCACTGATCAGCTGCCTCCTGCACGCCCCCTATTGGGGATCGAGCCCGCAACTCTGGCCTGTGCCCTGACCAAGAATTGAACCATGACCTCCTGGTTCATAGGTCGACTCTCAATGACTGGGCTGTTTTACATTTTTGAAGACTTTCCTTGGTGACAGGAGAAGATGTGATTCTGGGTGGTGGGCAATATACAGATCTTATAATATAGAAACCCACATCGGAAATCTGTATGATCCTATTAACCAATGTCACCCCAATAAATCTAATAAAAAAGGGAAAAATATATAAAGACTTCCCCAGTAATCAAAGGCTAGAGACCACAACCCCTCTTTCCCCCAGACTTGTATATGAATACAAAAGTCTATAATTAATGGACACAACTTGGTTTATTTAAAAAAAAAAAATCAACAGGACATCTGTAATCAATCCAAAAGGAAGGAAATGGCTATTGACGAGTAACTGTTTCTCCTTAACAGTGATTAGTACTTTTTTGTTGTTCTTACTTTATGAGCAGAAATCATCATCATAATGACCAAATAGCTATAAACTTCCTGGCACCTCCCTCAGACCTGTGCTGACTGCTCTTTGTACGTTTTACCTCCCAGCAGGCATTGGGGGGCAGGTATCATATCTCCATTGGCAGGTGAGAGATTGAGGTCTCAAGAGATGAAGTGATTTGACCCAAACCATGCAGCGGACGAGGGGTAGACGCGGGACCTGAACCCCGGTTGGGATGATGACCAGGATGCTTTCTCACCTGTCTCCCACATGAGCCTCCCAGGGACCGGTTGTCTGAAATTCCGTGCGTTCATGAGCGAGAGGTGTTCTGGTCTCAGCATGCAGAGGCCTCCGAAGGAGACAGCCGTGAGGGTGGACGTAAGACAGAGTGGCAGAGATTGGATTGTCCACTTATCTTCACAATGTTTTCCTCCCAGCTACTGACCAACGTCAGTGTTCAGATGGTAAATGTGTAAGCTCTAAAAACCACAGTAAAGTGATTACAGTGCTGAAAAGGAGTGTATTTTATAAATCCAACCATTGCTAATGACTGTTACTTGTTTTTTCCCCCCCTCGAACTTTTTAAAAAAATCCTCGTCTGAGGCTCTGTTTATTGATTTTTAGAGAGAGAAGAAGGCTAAGAGAGAGAGAGAGAGAGAGAGAGAGAGAGAGAGAGAGAGAGAGAAAGACATAGATTTGTTGCCTCCCTTTTGGGCCCTCCTCTCCCCCGCACTGGGAATTGAATTGCACCCAAGGTAGGTGCTTTGACTAGGAATTGAACCCGCAACCTTTTGGTATTTGGGATGATGCTCCAACCAACTGAGCTATCCGGCCTGGGCTCACTTCCATTATTTTTTTCTTTTTAGTGCAGTAAGAAGGTTTGATTAAATCCGTGTCATTCCAGTAATGGAGGGAATGGCTAACTTGCCTTAAGTGGAATAATTTAAAGATTATTTGTAAGAAGATTTAAAATAATTTAATAATTTAAAGATTATTTGTAAATTATTCGTATATTTTGACAACTCAGAATTCATATGGCCATGTAATCATCCACTAAAACCCCTATGTGACCCTAGTCATTAATTTAGAAACATTGATATTCAGGGAATAAGCTTATCTCCTTTGCCGTTGAAGAAATTTCGATTTGTTTCTGTACCTTTAATTGGTTAAGAAAATAGTTAAAAGTCACCTGTCACTTTGGCTACAGAGCGGGAATGAAAAGGGAGCCCATGCTGTTTTCCTTTGTAAAAAACGTTTTCCCATTTTTTCACAACATTCACAGAATTGTCCGCTTCATAGTCCCCAGCCCTTTGGAAAGCATTTGCTAGACACTTGGACTCTCTCCTGTTGGAAAAATGCAGACGTGGCTTTTACGCACAGTCACACAGAGCCGCTGGCTCTGGTGGAGTGCAAGATGCAAGGACAGGGGTCAGCTTCGCCTCTGACTGCCGGAAGGACAGGTTCCCTGGTCGCAGGCTCCCTAATCTGTAAAGTGATGTGTTTCTGCTCTCTCACTCCCCGTGAACCTGTGTTCTTTGTTTGTGGTCGGTCGTGTTAAAGATTATAGATTAAGTACCAAATAGCATTTCCTTCCCCGAAGCAGAATTCAGCAGGTGCTAGCTAAGTGTTTACCGGCCCTGAACATCCTGTTTTATTTTTTTAAATAAATACGTTTTTATTGATTTCAGAGAGGAAGGGAGAGGGAGAGATAGAAACATCAGTGATGAGAGAGAATCACTCATCAGTTACCTCCTGCACACTGCACACTGGGGATTGAGCCTGCAACCCAGGCATGAAGCTGTATCCACTGAGCCAAATCTGCTTGCTAGGTCTGAACATCCTGTTTTTATTTTTTAAAATATATTTTATTGATTTTTAAAAAAATATATTTTATTGATTTTTTACAGAGAGGAAGGGAGAGGGATAGAGAGTTAGAAACATCCATGAGAGAGAGACATTGATCAGCTGCTTCCTGTGCTCCCCCCACCGGGGATGTGCCCACAACCAAGGTACATGCCCTTAACTGGAATCGAACCTGGGACCTTTCAGTCTGCAGGCTCTATCCACTGAGCCACACCGGTTTCGGCTATTTTATTGATTTTTTACAGAGAGGAAGGGAGAGGGATAGAGAGTTAGAAACATGGATGAGAGAGAGACATCGATCAGCCGCCTCCTACACACCCCCTACTGGGGATGTGCTCACAACCAAGTACATGCCCCTGACTGGAATCGAACCTGTGATCCCCCAGTCCGAAGACTGACGCTCCATCCACTGAGCCAAACTGGTTTCGGCAACATCCTGTTTTTAAAACCCTTACCCATCACTTCCCTTCTCCTGCAACTTGGGGAGACCGCTTTGGGCCATAGGTGGCGCTGTTGCACCTTTTAAAGTCTTCGTCTCTGTGTTTGCCAAAGAAGACTTCAGCACATCCCTTTTGCTTGGTTTCTGTGTTTACTGCTTCAGAATAGCTCAGGGTCTGGATACCTGGAGACATTGTTCTAGTTATAGCTTATTTTTATTCTGCCACCTCAGCGCGAAATTTTAGACAGCTGTGAACAATGGCCAAATTGGGCCTTTCTTCCAAAATTAGAAACCATGATGTCATAGAAGAGATACAAACGGTCTCAGGAGCATCTTGAAGAAGAAAGGGGTCCGAGTCGATGGACGCTGAGGCTACTATTTAGGTTAATGAGGGGAGGTGATTTGTATCCTGGATAGCCTCGTTGATGGACTTGGGTTAGAACACACGGCACTGTGAGCCATTCAAAGAGGCAGTTCTTTTTTTAATATGCTTAAAAGAGGAGGGGAGAGTGAGAGAGGGAGAGAGAAATCAATGACGAGAGAGAATCATGCATCGGCTGCCTTCTGCACGCGCCCTCCTGGGGATGGAGCCTGCAACCCCGGCATGTGCCCTGACTAGCAATCAAACTGTGGCCTCCTGGTTCATAGGTTGATGCTCAACCCCTGAGCCACACCAGGGGGCAAATGAGGCAGTTCTTTCTGAGTCTCCTCATCCAGGGAACGGGGTGCTCCTACCTGCTTTGTAGAACTGAGATTCAGAGAGAAATGAGTCAAGTGCTTAGCCCAGTGGTTATCTCATAACAGAGGTAATAAACTCTAGCTATTATTCTGTACGGAGCCATCACTTTATAGTCTCTGTCAACAACCAAGGAATTAAATGGGAAAAGATGGTTTTGTGAAGAAAGATCCAGTTCAGAGATGAATGAAATACTTGAGAGGTCCGTAGTTCCTGCCCTCACAGTGTCGCAGAAGCTGCAGAGGTGTGGCCGCAGTACAGTCACAAATACAGAATTACTAGTGTTTGTTAATTAGAATATGTTGGGGGTCCGGGGGGGGCCCAGTCACGGCATTCCTACTTCATCTACCAGCCATCTGAGAGCTGAGACAAAAGAGCAGGCCGTTGGGGATAGATGTGACTTGAATTGCCGATAAAGCCACCTTCTCCATGAACATTAGGGGGACAGGAGAATGGGAATTTGATACTGTGTCCCGGCACTAGACCGATTCTCCAGCATCTGGCAGAGGCCTTCTGGTGACAGGACCCGCCCTCTCACACGCAGGCATGGAGGTGCCCAGCACTGGGCCTTCCTGAGGGTGGGCACCCGTGACGGTGGTCACGTTCTGTCTGGGCGCACAGCTGTATGACAGCCGGGCATTGGGGCGCAGGCTTTCTGGTCTTCCTGTGACAGAAGAGACCGCCGTGCACCAGCTCGCTCTCCCAGAGGACCGTGCGGGCCTTGCTCTGCACACGGAGACACTTGAGTACACGGGCCGGTTCAGGAGGAATATGCTGGTGGGACATGGCTTTTCAGTCCTGGGAGTGTGGTTACCAATGACCCTCGCTGACTGCAAGCAGGACTCGTAGGGCGTGCTCTGGACCATGGGAAGCCATGTTGCTCGGGGAAGGTGGGCAGAGCTCATGGACACTGGATAATGGACCCGGTGGTCAAGGCTTTGAAAGCTGCTTGCAAAAAGAAAATGAGCTATTTTGTATTTTACACTAACTGCAAAGTTACTTTCTACAAGTAGGCAATCCTTAGTTTGTGAAGTGTGCAGTAACTGTGTGTGACTGTGTGTGAGTGTGTCAGTGTGTATGAGAGTGTGAGTATGAATATGTGTGTGTGTGAGAGTATGAGTGTGTGTGTAAGATTTCAGGTAGCATGTGGTAAGTTCCATTTAGCCTCCTGGTACTATCCCCCGCATTTGCACAAATGAATCAGTATTCCTTTGTCCTTTGGCTTATTTGTGGAAGCAACAAATTCTCATAGAGAGAATAACTGGGGTGTCTGAACTTAGACGGTGGGGAGAAAAGAGGTGAGGCAGCACCCCACAATTTCCATGCAGAGGCCATGGAAAAACTTCCAAAGCAAAAAGAGACTGCGCTTGTGCATCAGCATTGCTTTTCTGATCCCAGAGAAGCATCTGGTGTCTGACGGCCGCGTGAATTATGAAAGATGATGCATCGTTACCTTTGAAGCAGTTGTCTCCCCAATAAAACGCCCTCCTCTGTTCTCTTCCAGGGGCACAGGAAGTTCTCATTGACCCAGGTACTCCTTCTCTGTGCTTTGTTTCTGCGGTTGTGTTTGCTTTTCTTTAAGTGCTTTTCCCCGTGGTGTGAATGAATGGTGACAGTGTCTGGAGGGCGATCTTGGGGACATTCTGATTTAAGCCGCTTTAAATCAGAACTGTGACACCCTGATTGTGGCTCAGTCGGTCCCATTGATGGGCCCGACTGCTCTATGCTGCCCGTGGAGGAGGCTCCCGCCCCGCTCGCATGGCTGCGGATGGCCCGCACGTGTGCCTGCCAGGCGCCTTGATGCACGGGCATGCCTGTCCGGTTGATTCTCGGAAATGACTGCTCGACCTGTGGCCCATGCTCTTCTCGACCTGCATCTGTGTTTCCTGTGTGTGCTCTCAGCACCGAAAGACATGTTGCTTTTTTTTTTCTTTTCTTCAGAGTCTGGTTTGCCTCCCCCCCCCACCCCTTCACACCTCCTGTGATTCATCTCTCTTATTGCAGTGCCTGATCATTTTATAATGCGCTCTGTTACTTTCTGGCTTAATCTGAAGCCGTGATGGAGGGTAAATAATAACACCCGAGCCGCTGCCTGCCTGGAGGACTGGACGTCAGTCAGTCATGCTCGCACACGCTCTGTGGCCCGGCCATTGATCCCCGCTCATCCTGCCTCTCCATTCTGACAGGAGCCCGCTTCGGGCTTGCAGGTTGTTTGGTGTTAACATCCTGTCCACTCCTTTCCCCAGGCCGATGTTCCGCCCCCGCCTCCTGGGCAGGCTGTGGGTGGTGCAGAGGGAGAGAAACACAGGCTTTGCTTTCAGGAGACCTGCGCTGCTGGTGCGGAAACCACTGGAAAAGTCCAGAGCAGGCTGCATGGCCCCGGGGTGGCGGTGGGGGAGGTGACTGCTGTGGGTCCCGGGCTGCTTGTCGGGGTGCTGACAGTGTCCTAAGACTGACGGTGGTGAGGGAGGTGTAGCTCAGAACATAGTAAAAACCACTGGAGTGTACACTTGAAATGTGTGAACGGTATTCAAGCTGCCTTTTTAAAGAAAGGCACCCACGCCGTACCTTCACACAGTAAATGCAAATTGCTCTCTCACTGTACCTGTTTTTCAGAGCCTTTGGTAGCTTTCCATCACTGTTCTAACTTTAGAACTCTGTTAGAAACCTCGCCGGGTCTAGTGCAGGCTTTGTCCTTCAGCCTGCTGATAGGATGTATCGGATTAATTGATCTTGGCCTCTTCACCCGGCCTTGCCTTCTTGAGATGAATGCCACTTGGTCTTGTTGCACAGTCCTCGCTGCTGGATTTAGTTTGCTGGTGTTTGGTTGAGCACTTTTTCAGTTCATCTCAGGTTATTGGGATTGGTTTT
>PVJN01046044.1:0-16615 GCA_004026805.1 Lasiurus borealis
TGGGGGAGGGGGGGGGGGGGGAAGGGGTCTCAGTCTGGCCTTCCTCCTCTCACAGTATAGGAGCCTTCAGGGGTTATCAAGGGAAGGTGACGCCCCCATCACATCTCTGCTGCTGCCAGGGACAGCAGTGCAAGCCTTGGCCGGCCCTGGTTGCCTGGGCCTTGGACAGCCCTGGGAAGCTGGGCAGCCGCCATCCAAGGCTTGCCTGTGCCTCAGGCCAGCCCTGGGCGGCTGGGGGGCTGAAGGGACTGGGTGCCACCATCTCGTAGCTGTGGGCACTGCTATCTTTGAGGGCGTAGAAGTCAATAGCATATTCCCTCTTTACTAGATAGGATTAAAAAAATTGCCTTTGTTTTCAAAATTGTGACTAGAAAATTTTAAAGCAACTTACATGATATACATTTCCTATAATATTTATAAAATTCTCTACATTATTAGTGCAATCAGAACATCTTTTCCTGATCAACCCATAAATAATAATATTACTACTATGGTTATCATTAATTATGTTAAGATGATATAAATTAAAAATGGCATTTGTGCTCTAATTGAGGTGCTTTTTATACATATTTTCTTTGGAGGGTTTTATATCTTTATATATCGGTCTTATGACTGTGTAAATTAAAAAAATTAATAAGGGAAGCACCTTTTGCCAGAAAGTGAGTCAAGGTTCATAAAAGGCAACCAGTGAAAAAGAAATAGAGACAGGTAATTTTTACTCAGAGGTCCAAGAGGAAGTTTCCGCCATGCCTGGAGGGGCCCCACAGGAGGTCAGGGCAGTGTGCAAGCAGAGACAAGTGCAGGACTGCGGCCACTTGTCTTTATTAAGGCCCAGGGATGCTGGACTTTGGGTTCCTGGGCTAGGGCAAGATTGGCAGTTTAAGTCAAAAGAGCAGTGTTTTAGTAAACTCCATTGGGGTTCTACCTAAGGGGAACTCAAAGAGAATGATCTGGAAAGCAGGGGGCACTGTTGATGACAAGGGCTTTGGAGAAAGTGCTATTAGGAACTTACATTTGCTTGTGACACTGTGGGCTGCCATCTGAAGCATGTGTTTTTAGGAGCCTGGTGTCAGTTGAGAGTCCATGCAGTCAGGTTGGCCCAATGAAATGGATGTCCAGACAGCAATACCATGGAGTGGCTTAGCTACGCTTTTGACGTCTGTAAAGACAAGCACAGCTACCTTTTTGAGGAACGTTAATTGTGACAGAGTGAATAAACACAGAATGAGCCCACATTTTCAAAAGAGAATGAAGGATTTTATAGATTCATGCATAAGTAAGCCTTCAGCAGTCACAAAGCTCATTAGAAGAAAGGCAAATCTTGATTAAATTCAACCAGGTAAGACTATTCACCAAAAACATTTTCAGGCTGCTATGTATGCACAGACACTTGAGTTAATAGGACCATCAGCCTTAGAAACAATACATTATCACCTTAGAATGATTGATAATATTAGTATTGGAACAAGGAGAAGATGCATCTAAAGTGGCTAAGGGGAAAGACAACTATCTTTTCATACCCACTTATTATTCAAAACATTTATGTGTTGAGCAGGAATCACACATGTATCATTGTTTAAATTAATACATAGAAATATTGACCCCATTTATATTTCTGAACATGTTGGGCATAGTGATTCCCAATCTAAGAACACATGGATATATTCATATATAGTTAAGTGGAGTAAATGAACCCTATTTTTAAATTCAGTCCAGATTATGATCAACAGACTAGATTATAGGCTATGCTATTAAGTACATTCACATGTTACACATGATAGGATTTAAAGCCAGACACAACTAAACCCAATATTTAAAATGAACAGTTATTTTAAACCTCAAATGTTGAACTAAAAAAAGGTGCACTATTTTTAGCCTGTGGGAGTTAACCCCACACTGAAAGATGAATATCGCATTGAAAATAGATCAGTGCTGTGCTACCCTGTGAAAACTGAAGCACATGCCTGACCTGTTTTGCTGACCTATTTTCTTTAACAAGTTTATTTTCGTCTTTCTAGTGAATCACTTTAGACTTTTAATAGATCTGATTCTCTTGGTAGGAAGGCTGTTTTAAGTAATTGTATATATTTTTTCATATTTAAGAAATTGCATCTACAGATGTAATAAAATCATTCCATCCACTCAGCTCTTTTTGTTATTTGTTACTTATTGAGCACATTATACTGCGTTGGCTTAGTTCAAACAGGTGATACTTATCTTTGCAACTAAATTCTAAGTTTTTTGAGAATGAAAATCCAATCATCATTTAATCGTAAGCCTAGAGCAAATAAATATGTATTCAGCACAAACTGGAAGCCAGGCTCTGAATTAGTTTCTGGGAACACAAGCTGAGACGGAGATATAAACTCTGCCTTTATGGGGACAACACTGAGGATAAACAAACAAGTATAATACAATATAATAAATATCATTGCAGAGCTGTGTTGGTGTGGAAAGGGAATCAGGTAAAGTAAGAGTGAATAGAACCTTTTAGAAGGATCCCTGAGGATAAATTGAGATGTATCAGTTAGACGATAAAAGTCTGAAACTTTTTGTTATCCTTTTTAATGTTCAACATAGAATTTTTCATTAGTCCTCACAAAACACACACCAAGTGGTAAAATATCTTTGGAGAGGAGGCAGACTTAGAAATTTGCAAAATTCTTACCTGTTTATCAACATCCTTATAACATTAAAAATACTGTTAATCCCTCATATGTATGTACATATGCATATCCACTTATATGTTTGACTAAACATATATAATCTTTTACTACAGTTCCATTAGATAACAATTATGTATTGCTAAATTATCAAATGCAAACAAGAGGCAATTTTATAAGTTATTTTAAGGAATTAAATGTTGTTTTTTTTCTATGAGAATTATCATTGGCTAAATATCCACAGTGTGTAAAGATTTATGTTGACCAAAAGAAGATAAACAAACATATTTTCTTTCTCTATAAAATATAAGTCATCATACACATGTCAAATGCATTAACTATACAATTTATAAGTATAAAACAATTGAATAAGCAAAACCTACACAGCAATTTAAAATGACAAGGTTTGAAAATAGCTTTCAAGTGTTTTCCAGCTGTAATTAAACTTTTAAAAATTGACTTATTCTTATTTTATTACTAGAGACCCAGGGCACAAAATTTGTGCACTAGTGTAGGTTTCTCAGCCCAGCATGTACCCTCTCTCAGTCCAGGAGGAGCCCTCAGTGGGTAACTAACTGCCATTGGAGGTGGAAGAGGCTTCAGCCACTGTCCTGCACTTACCAGCCATGAGCCCGGCTTTTGGCTGAGAGGCACTTTTCCTGTGAGAGATCACTGACCACCAGGGGCTGACTCCTGCATTTAGTGTCTGTCCCCTGGTGATTAGTGCATATCATAGTGACCAATCCTTTTGCTGTTCAGTCGATTTGCATATTAGCTTTTTATTATATAGGGTGTTATTATATATTTTATATATTATTATATAAGGTGTTATTAATTTAAGGTATTCAGTATAAGTTTTATCTGTGAAGATTATCAGAAATACTTTCTTCTTTATTGCTCCTAAAATTTTAATACTATTCATGATTATATTTTTATTCAATTTCAAATAAATATGAATTGAGTTAAATACATAGCTGAATATCTGATGCTATTTGGACTATTATTTGTTTATGTTACCAAAATAAATGGTTTCTTGATACATTGTGCTTCTTTAGTAAATATTAAACCAAGTATATTTTAATTGATTTTAAAAATAGCTTTTTTATATAATCAAGTCAATTATGTAACAATTCATCCTTCCTATTTTTTGCATGTATTGTTAGAAGAGAAATTTGTATGCATTGTGTAAATTCATACAACTTAACAAAAGGAAGATAAAAAATGCAATAAAAAAAATGGGCAAAAGACCTAAATATATACTTTTCAAAAGAGGACTACAGAAGGCCAAGAGATATTTGAAAATATGCTCAAAGTCAATAATCATCTAAGAGTGGAGACTTGGCTCAGTGGATAGAGCCTCGGCTTGCGGACTGGGGTTCCAGGTTTGATTCCGGTTGCGGGCATATACCTTGCTTGAGGGCACATCTCCACTATGGGGTGTGCAGGACTCGGCTGATCAATGTTTCTTTCTCATCGATGTTTCTGACTTTTTATCTCTCTCCCTTCCTCTCTGTAAAAAATCAATACAATATATTTTAAAAAATAAAAATAAAAAAACATAATCATCTGAGAGATGCAAATCAAAATAACAGTGCAATACCATCTCACACCTATCAGAATGACTGTCATCAACAAATCAACAAATGACAAATGTTGGAGAAGATGTGGAGAAGAAGGAACCCTCTTGCTAAGAATGCAGACTGGTGCAGCCACTGTGGAAAATGGTATGGAGTTTACTCAAAAAATTAAAAATGCAACTCCCATTTGATCCATTAATCCCACTTCTAGGAATATATCTCAAGAACTCAGAAACACAATCAGAAAGAATGATCATTGTTTTCCTGATTTCTTCACAAACACGTTTTGGATGAAAAGTTAGTTAACTCAAATCCTTTTAGTTAGTTCTATATCTGTACAAAATGTAGGAAAGTGCCCAGCCAGTTTGGCTCAGCTGTTGAATATCAACCAGGAGCTCAGTTTGATTCCTGTTCAGGGCACATGTCCAGGTTTCTGGCTTGATCTCTAGTAGGGGGTGTGCAATAGGTAGCCAATCAATGATTCTCTCATCATTGATGTTTCTATCATTGTCTCCCTCTCCCTTCTTCTCTGAAATTATATACAGTGGTACCTCGAGATATGAGTTTAATTCATTCCGTAACCTTGAGACGCTGGAGTCTCGGTAAACTGGTGGATAGTGTGCAGCCGGCCGATCCACGTGATTACTCCTAACTCAAATGTTGCTCGTATTTCAAAGCAAAAATCGCTCGCTCACTCAATGGCTCGTATCACAAAAGTCTCGTATGTTAGGGCACTCGTATCTCGAGGTACCACTGTATACATACCAGAGGCCTGATGCACAAATTTTGTGCAAGAGTAGGCCTTCCTTTCTGACACTGGCTTCCCTCTGCCAACTAGGACCCAGGCTCCCCTTCCAGCTCCAGCTTCCTGCAAAAGGACGTCCAGTCTAATTAGCATATTATGTTTTTATCTTGTGTGTGTGTGTGTGTAAAATATATATATACACATTTAAAAATTAGTAAAGTATGAAAGACTATCTTTTACACCAAATTTTACCTATGTGTTAATAATTTAACGCCACAAATCTAAAAATTAATAAAGATCTTGATCTTATTGGGCTGTGAAAAGTATTAAATTGTCAGCTAACAATCTATAATAATTAAACCATAATATGCTAATTAGACTAGACAAGAACATAGCCAGGGCTGTGACGGAAGCCTGGGTCCTGGGTGTCAAAGGGAAGCCGATGACGGAAGCTGGGGAAAGGAAGGTCTACTCTTACACGAATTTCGTGCATTAGGCTCCAGTGTAATAATAATAGGACAAAAGATTGTCATTTAAACAGAGTAATTGAGATGATTAGGTCCATATATTGAAACATTTATAAGAAAGAAGTGCAGATACTAATTATGAAAGAATATTTAAAAGTGAACAAAGCAAACTACGACCACCTTGTAGTTTTGAGAGAAGGGTATTTAAATTAAATTAGCTATTGTAATAATAGTTTTGTCAAAATTCACAGGTTATTTTAACACAAAATCTGATACAATGTAACTTTCATGAGCATCAAGGCTACAATAGTACCCCTTGAAATTCTGCTGCAATATTGAGCCCACTAGACATACTATGTGATATTATCTTAAAAAAAAATACAGCATTTTGGGAGAGGACAAAAGAGAGATAGAAACATTGATGAGAGTGAAACATCAATAGGCTTCCTTCTGCATGCCCCCTACTGGGGGTTGATTCTGCAACTATGGCATATGCCCTGACAGGAAATTGAACAGTGACCTCCTGGTTTATAGGCTGATACTCAACTGTTGAGCCACACTGGCCAGGCTATATGATATTATCTTAAAGCATCTTGAATACAGTCCATACGAGTAAGGATTTTAGGCATGTGGTGTCTAGTATCTTAATATAAGTTTTATTAAGTTGTATACTCAATAAATCATGAAAATCAATTTATATATTTTGTGTTGATATTAATGTTGACAATATGTGAATTCTAAGTATTTTGAACCAAACAATGAATACATTTTGACTGAAATAATGAATAATTTCCTAAGGCTTTGTCTTCAAACTTTTCAAAGTATTTTGTTATATTGTCATAAACTTCTTTCATTTTTTAGAACAACAATCTAAGCAAATATTTATGAGGTTCCTAATATGAGCTTTTAGGAGGTGCTCCATTGAGGCAGCACTTATAACATGTTCATTCAAGTAATATGGAACATTCTAGTTTCTAGAGCCAGATAAGTTTAAAATGATGCTTATATACAGAAGGTTAAATATCTTACCATGGGTAACATTGAAAACTTTCATCATCAGTTATGTGAAGTTTACATATTTCTTTTCCCTTTTAATCCACTAACTCTTTCCATATAAGAAAATGACTTACAAATGTAACATGTTCTAATTGCTGGATCTATAATTAATTTGAACTGTAGGAAAGCAGTGCACTTTTGAGATGACTCTGATAATTGGCTTCTGTAGTGATTTATGCAGTGAATATACATACTGTGTAATCCTTACTTCTTGGTGTAACAACAAGGAAACCAGAGGCTATCCATATATCTTCTATATCAAGAATTAAATATATTCAAAGATCAAATGAAAACAGGAGTTTTGAGAAAATTGCATTTATTTTATTGAGAATTTTCAAATAACTATACATATACAACAAGATTCATAGACTAATTTTTAAAATTCTATGATGTTTCTTCGATTGCCTATATACCTTATTCATGAGTAACTTACAGCTGCTGAGATATCAGTAGTTACTAACAAGACCAATATATTTTCCCCAGTTGCAATATAATGATCTCATTTGGATGGACTGATAATTTATACAACTCAGGATGTTGACTTTGTAAAATTATCATCTTATATAATAAAAAGCTAATATGCAAATTGACCAATAAGTAGAACAACTGGTCACTATGATGCATACTGACCACAGGGGGACAGATGTTTAATGAAGGAGATAAACCCTGGTGGTCAGTGGACTCCCACAGAAGGAGCACCACTCAGCCACAAGCGGGGCTCACGTCTGGTGAACACAGCAGCACTGGTGGGAACCTCTCCTGCTTCCGCAGCAGTGGTAAGGATGTCTAACTGCTGGGTTAGACCTGCTCTCTGTGGGCTGGGAGTAGACGCAAGCCACCAGTAAGACATACCCCGAGGGCTCCAAGTCAGCAAGATGGCATGAGGATGGGCTGAGGGACCCCCTCCAAGTGCACAAATTTCATGAACTGGGCCTCTAGTTCTTTCATATTACCAATGGATTTAAAAATGTGCTCTAAGGCAATCTTTTGAAACATGTTAACTTAAAAAATTATGTGTGGCATTTATTTTGAGACAACTATGGGTCCAAATGTCTTTAACATCAAACCACATTCCCCATAAAACAATGGGTAATATTTTTAATTACTAGTAACAATTCAAAATGTTGTTTAATTATTCTTAACTATAAATCACTGGAGAATTTTGATAAAAGGCTCTTATAACATACCAATTTAATGATCACACATTGATAATTCAGTCTTGATCCTTAGAAGCTAAAATCTATTTTATGTGCAAAATGATTATAATATAAAAACATGTTATAAGTGTGTCTCAATGGAGCAAATTCTAAAAGCCTGTATTAGGACCCTGTTAAATATTGGCTTGAATTATTGTTTCAAGATATGACTGAAGATTATCAGAATATCAGGATATATTTTGAAAAGGATAAAGACAAAGTCTTTGGAAAATAATATATTTTAAAAAATTATAATATATTTCAAGAATGAGTGGGATTACTTCTAGAAGATAACATAAGAGAAAATCCAGATAACCTTGGGTATGGTGATGATGTGTTAAATACAAAGTCAAAGACACATCCATGAAAGAAATAACAAATAATCTGGACTTCATTAAAATTAAAAATATATCCTCTTCTAAAGAGAATATCAAAAGAATTAGAAGACTAGTCACACTGGGAGAAAATATTGCTAAAGACATACCTCATTAACAAAATTGTTAGCAAATGCGTACAAAGAACACTAACAACTCACAAATGGCCAAACAATTTGATTAAAATTCAGACAAATACCTTATCAGACTTCAAAAAACATATACATATGACAAATTAGCATGTGAAAAGATGCTCAATATCACATGTCATTAGGGAAATGCCAATTAAAACATCAATGAGATACCGTTACACATCTATTAAAATGGCCTGTTTCTGGGAGATGACACCAAATCCTGGTAAGGATGTGGACCAAAGAGTACATTTCTTCATGGTTCTTGGAATTGCAAAATGATATAGCCACTCTGGGAGGTAATGCAGCAGTTTCTTACAAACCTACCATACTTTTGTCACATGATCCAGCAATTGCAGTGTATTTACTACTACGTAAAGTAGTTGAAAATGTGTCCATGCAAAAACCTTCACATGGATGTTTGTAGCAATTTCCTATCTAATAAAAGAATAATATGCAAATTGACTGTTCCTCCACTACACTCACAAGCCATGTCCACCAGCCACGCCCACCAGCCAATGAGAGAAAGTATGCAAATTAACCCAACCAAGATGGTTACAGCCACAGAGAGGGCACGAGAGAGGCCTGGATTGCCCCTGGCTATGGAAGAAACCAAGCTTTCTGCAGGAGGGAGAAGGTTAAGGCAACAAGGTTTCAATGGCTGTGCAAGCAGAAGGCTTGACTCTATTCCAGGCTACAAAGTTTCAATTGTAGAAAATAAATAAAACCCAGATACTAGGGCCTCCACTTGGGTTGCTGGGGCATATAGCCAGTCTGCAAACCACCATAGGCCTGTCACTCAGGCTACCCCATGCCCCAAGGGAACCCCCACCCTGATCCAGGTCACCCTTCAGGGCAAACCAGCTGGACCCCCCCCCCAACCCCATGCACTAGGCCTCTATCCTATCTAATAAAAGAGTAATATGCAGATTGACCATCACTCCAACTCACAAGATGACTGCCCCCATGTGGTAACAAGATTCTGCCCCCATGTGAACACAATATGGCCACCACAAGATGGCCATCAGGGGAAGGAAGTTGACAGGGACCAGGCCTGCAAGAGAGGGCAGCTGGGTGTGACCAGGAACACAAAATAGGGCAGTTAGGGGCAAACAGGCTGTCAGGGGAGCAGTTTGACTTTAGTCAGGCTGGCAGGGAGTGGTTAGAGGGTGATCAGGTTGGCAGGCAGGTGAGCAGGTGGGAGCCAGCAGTTCTGGATCATGAGGGAGTTGTCTGACTGCCCGGTTAGTCGACATCCCTCAAAGGGTCCCAGATTGGAGAGGGATCAGGATGGGCTAAAGGATACCCTCCTCCTTGTGCACAAATTTTGTGCACCAGGTCTCTAGTTTTTTATAATTGGCTAATTTGTAAGAAACCAACATGTTCTTCAGTGGGCAAACAGGTAAATAAATTGTGGTACATGCTGATAATGGACTATCATTCAGTGCTAAAAGGAAATGAGCTATCAAATTATAAATAAACTTAGAGGAACTTTAAATTATTAATATGAATTGAAAGAATCAAATCCGATAATCAGACTACAAAGATTTTAACTATTTGACATTATGGAAAAGGCAAACCAATCAAAAAGTAAAAATATCAGTTGTAGCAAGGGGTTAGGGATGAGTAGGTAGACAACAGAGAATTATTAAGGCTGTGAAAATAGTTCTGTATACTACCTTAAATACCCTATCTAACAAAAGAGAAATATGCAAATTGATCTTATCTCCACTATACTTGCAAGCCATACCCACCAGTCAATCAGGAACAAGTATGCAAATTAACCCAACAAATATGGCAGCTGCCACGGAACTGGACAAAACAGGAGGCTTGGGTTGGCCTCAGCTATGGAGAAAGCCAAGCTTCCCACCTGCCCTGGCCCACCCAGCCTCTACTCAAGGCTACAAAGTTTCAATTATAGAAGATAAATAAATCCCAGATACCAGGGCCACTGCTTGGTCTCTGAGGTGTGGGGCCAGCCTGCAAATCACCACAGGCCCCTCTCTCAGGCTGCCCCAAACCCCAAGGGAACCCCCCTCCCTTCTATCCAAGACACCTTTCAGGACAAATCAGTTGGCCCCCACCTGTGTACCAGGCCTCTATCCTATTTAATAAAAGAGTAATATGCAAATTGATTGTCACTCCAACACACAATATGACTGCCCCCATGTAGACATAAGATGGCTTCCACAAGATGGCCAGCAGAGGAAGGCATTTGGGAGGGACCAGGCTTTCAAGAGAAGGCAGTTGGGGGTGATCAAACCTGCAGGGGTAGGCAGTTTAGGGTGATCAGGCCGGCAGAGGATAGAAGTTGGGGGTGACTTAGCCTGCAAGAAAGGGCAGTTGGCCGGAGAGTAGTTAGGCATCAACCCGGCTAGCAGGGGAGTGGTTGGGAGGTGATCAGGCTGGCAGGCAGATGCAGGTAGGGAAAATCAGGAAAGCAGGCAGGTGAGCAGTTGGGAGCCAGCAGTCCTGGATTGTGATAAGGTGGGATCCTAGTTTGGACAGTGTGCAGGCTGGGCTGAGGGACACTTTCCCTCACTGGTACACAAATTTTGTGCACCAGGCCTCTAATGAACCCATGAAATTATATATTTGTTCAGACCCCTAGGTGTACAACATCAAGAGTGAAATGTAAACTATAGGCTTTGGGAGATAATTATGAAAAAATATCCATTCAAATTGTAACAAGTCTGCTCTATGGGGTATCCAGAAAATGGGAAAGGATATTCATGCATGGAGGCAAAGGGTATATGAAAAATCTCTGTACTTTACACTAAATTTTTCTGTGAACCTAACTCTTCACTAATAAAATGAAGTGCTATTTTTTTAAAAGTAGCCTAGTATAAAACTCCATTTCATTACTCATTTCTGAAATATCTTTACTATTCAGTCATTTTTGTATGCATATAATTATGATCAGGGTCCTCAGGGCAAAACACATTTTAAATTGCTTTTAGTTTATTAAGTCCAATTAATGAACATAGAAGGAAAGCAATTAATCATAATTAGGCAATTAGCAATTGTGACAAACAGTGCAATTTACCTCAAATTATCAAATGAAGGGGAAAAGGGAAAAAGAAAATAATCTGGATCTAATTAATGACAATGAGAAAAGCAATTGTTGTATAGTGTTGTAGGAGTATATAATTTCAGTACTGCATAATAGAGAAAAAAAAATAACAGTGCCTTAAACAGAATCAAAGTTTATTTCATCTAATGTTATATTCTGTATTTAATCTGTTTACCATTTATAGGGTTTGAAAGAGATCTCTGTATTCAATTTGCTTGTATGTCCTACCTTCTCTGTCTTATTGCTGCTTTGCTTTTAAAGTGATGGCCACATCTGCATTTTATAAAACGGGGCCTAGTTGGACCTTATTCCAGGAACATAGGTCAAAACAGAGAGAAAAGGAGTTCCATTGCTTTGATGGAAAAACATGGAAATTATATAATTTCTGGCCAAATCTTGGGTTGCCAGATTAAGTGAACAATGTAATATGATAACATAAAATAATTAACATAACACACCATAACAACATCACATCACATCTATATATATATATAAAAGCCAAGTGACAAGAACAACCAAATGTCTGGTCGCTATGATGCTCACTGCAGCCTGCCAACTGGCCAAATGGGGGCAGGGCTGGCTGGTCAACCCCATGTGATTCCTGCCACCAGCCCATTCGGAGTGGGGCAGCCAGACCCCACCCTTGAATGGATTTGTGCACTAAGCCTCTAGTACAATATAATAATACATATAGTAATATGTTTACATGATATAAAAATTATCTGAATTTATGACATTTTATCTGACCACTGTACTCAAATTCTGTTAAATGGAAGTCAGTAAAATATCACCTAGTTACAAGTAAAACTAAGAAATATAAGGTTTGCCTTACCCAGTTTGGTTCCATGGATAGAGTGTTGGCCTTTGGACTCATGGGCCCCATGTTCAATTCTGGTCAAGGGCATGTACCTTGGTTGTGGGTACATACCTAATAATGAGTGTGAAGGAGGCAGCTGATTAAAGTTTCTCTCTCATCCATGTTTCTAACGCTCTATCTCTCTCCTTTCTCTCTGTATAAAATCAATAAAATACATAAAAATAAAGAAATATAGGTTACTTTATATGGTCTTGTAGTGAGCTAATAATTAATTGTTCCGTGATTTTCAATATTGGCATTACAACTACATTCTGTTCACATGCTATCTACTAGGTCTGATACGACTAACAGTAAATTCAGTTTTTCTATAACCAAATGAAGGAACTAGTGATAAATGAAAGAATCTATGCCTAAGTGACAATCACAACATACAACCAAATTAACTGCAAGGGGCTTCCCGGCCAGCAGTGTGTGGGGGGTAGTGAGGGGTGACCAAATGACCGAGCAGCAGGCTGCATGGGGCTATCAGTCTGACAGAGAGGACAATTAGGGACAACCAGGCCAGCAGTGGGGGTAGTTATGGGTAACCATGCTTGGGGGGCAGTTGGGATTAAGCCAGCTGGCAGAGTGGGGGGGGGGTAGTTAGAGGCAATCGGGCTTGCAGGCAGGTAAGCAATTTGGGCACCACTGATTCCTTTTTTACCACAGTGTAGTATTCCATTGTGTAGATGTGCCACAGGTTTTGAATCCACTCATCTGCTGATGGGCACTTAGACTGTTTCCAAATATTAGCTGTGGTAAATTGTGCTGCTATGAATATTGGTGTGCATATACCCTTTCTGATTGGTCTTCCTAGTGTCTTGGGATATATTCCTTAAACTGGAAACACTGGGTCAAATTAGAGTTCTATTTTTAGTTTTTTGAGGAAACTCCATATTAAAAGAAGGAATTCTTACTATTTGCAACCACATGGATGGAACTAGAGAACATTATACTAAGTTATATAAGCCAGTCAGAGAAAGCTAAATATCACATGATCTCATTTGTTGAATATAATGAAGAACATAAACTGATGCATAAAAATAGATTGAGAGACAGAAGCATCGATCAGACCATCAAACCTCAGAGGGAAGGTGGGGGAGAGATCAACCTAAGGACTTGAGTGCATGCATATAAGCCTAACCAATGGACACAGACACCAGGAGTTGAGGGCATAAGTGCGGGTTGGAGGGGCAATGCGGGGATAAGGACACATATGTAATATCTTAATCAATAAAGAAAAATTGTATGTGCATTTATATTACACAAAATATTTTGAAACATATTTTGAAAATCAAATAAATGGATAAATTAGGTTTGAACTGTGGCTTGAACTCCAACGAAATCAAAACAGAAAGACTAAGAAAGAATTTAAAAATTCTTTTACATTTGAGACATATGTAAAGCTTTAGACAATTAAAGAAATTAATGATTATTTACATGAACTTCTTGATTATCAGAAAAAGAGTCATAAATTAAGAGGCATTTCTTCTGGTAAGCCAATATTTTCTTTTAGGATATCATATTCTATTTCATTATCTTCTTTTCAATTCATGTTAGAGGAAATCTGAGCTCTTAATTTGTCAGCATGTGGAGACCCCTGCATCCACTTTAACAGCAGCTGAGCTTCCCTCCTCCATGTAAACCAGGATTGGTGAAGACCATGCACTCTCAAATTCCCTGAAATGTCATTAGGTAGGTAGTCTCAAAAATGCATTTTGAGAATTTGTGCAAGAATGTCATTGAGATGACCTCTTAGGGGGAGCACTGCTAGGGGAGGTTGTGCACCTGTAAGACTTTGACAGGTCTGCACACTGTTCTCCCAGAGGAGGGGGCTCTGCACTGCTCCCTAGAAAATCTGCTGGTGCCTCTAATGCCTCACTTTGTCCCCAGGACTGGTCCGCACTAGACAAGAAGCCTGTCAGTCTAATGGTGACAGTGCTCTCTCTCCAATGTTCACAGTATACATCTCCCCTTTGGGGAGGTGGGGCATCTCTGAGATGGACTGGTGTGTGCACTGCCTCTAGGAGGATAGTGGTGATGTTTGCTCAGCATCATGAATGTACTTCATGATCAGGAATGACACCATTTAACAGAGGAACGATAACTTTATTATTTAAAAGAGATTATACAATGTAAAAATAAAGGCCAAAAACAGAAACAAGACAATAATAAAAACAAAACTCACCCAAACCCCCCAAGTAATAAAAAAGATATAAAAAGAAGTACTCAATGGAGAACATAAAAACAAAGCAATAATAGTAAAGAAGATAAAAATAGCAAAGACTGGGGGGAAAACCAGATTTTCCCTTGGGACAGGCTGAGCACATTCAACAAGCGGCCCTTGAGTGGGCTCCTCCACAGGCAGCTGCTCCTCTGAGGCAGGAACCAGCAAGGGTGCCAGGGAGGGTTCTTCTTCCAGGGCTGGTGGGGCCTCAGTTGTGTCTGGGGCCGGCCCTGGCTCCACAGCTGTAGCTGGAGAGGCTGCTGGAGGTGGCACTGGCTCTGGAGGTGCACAGGCCTCCAGCTTTGCCTCCAGCTCCTCAGGATGGACTTTGGGTGTAACTGGAGGAGCCTCGTCTGCCACCTGGGCTGGTGCTGGAGTAGTGAGAGGAGAAAGGTCACCCATGTGCCAGTATTCCCTTGTGCCCCCCAAACACAGAACACAGCTAGAGCCTAGGACCCACCACAGGATGCCCTCCCTGCTCAGCGTCCAGTTGGTGGGAGGTCTGAGGCCAGACTTTGCTCCTGGCCCACCTCTGTGGGTGCTCTCCCTATGTGTCTGCAACAATCCCTCCCCATAAGCTCACAGGGACCTCCCCACCCATTCCACCCCACCACCCCACCTTCTCACCCTTTGGCTCTGTCTCCTTGTGCTCCAGGTCTTCTGGCCTGGTGCGATTATCAGAGGCACAGCGCTCTAGCACCTGCCTGTTGGGACTGAGTGGCTTTGAAGTTGGAGGCTTGTGGAGCCTGGGCAGCTCAGGTGGAGGAGTCCTTCTCCCTGCATCCATGGGCCCTGGATCCCCAGACCCCCAGGTGGCCACACTCACTTCAGGCCTGCTCTGGCCCTCAGTGGTGTGGCTCACCGGCCCCTCCATGCTGGGCGTGGGGCGGGGGTCTTCATGGACCAACTGCTGCTCCTCCTTGAGCAGCTTCTGCTCCTCCTTGAACAGCTTCGGCCCCTTCTTGGCCTGGGTTGAGCTCTGCAATGACAGTGATGGGCAGCTGACTGGGAGGACTCACGCCCGGGTCACTGCTGCTTCTGCCCACTGGACTTTCTGCTCCCAGATAGGGTCCAGCCCTTTGTCTACACACACATCTAACCATGAGAAATGAGACTCAGCTCCAGGGCTCAGGATAGACCTTGGGCAGAGGGTGCCACCCACACTCCATGTCCACCCAGGCAGCCTTGACCTGGGGTGTGAACATGACTGTTCCTGACCTCCAATCCCCAGCCTGTTCCTGTTCTGGACCCACCCTCTCCAGGTGAACACCCTCTTTACCCTCCCACCCCCAAACACTCTGGGAGGGGACATGGGGCTGCTCAGGTGGGATCAGAGCAGTGCCCTGGCCTGAACAAAACCTCCTGTGTTACCTCCGGGTTCCGCCGGGAAAAGGGCCACAGGCGTCCTTTGCGCTGAGTCCGGATCCAGCGGCGGCCACGACTGAACACACTCTCATCACTGCCTCTCTTGAGGCATCGACCTCGGGACACGGGGAGACAACACGAAAACATGGTGTCCTCTCCAATGTCTCTATCCGAGTGAGATGGGAAGGGCAGTTATAGAATGTGGCTGCCTGGTTACCAGGGTTCCAGGTTCTGCTGGGCTCCATCATCAGGAAGTGAGGTCACTGGCTGTGTCCCCTGCCCAAGCACCTCCTCAGACATATCTAAGCATCTCCCTTTCCAATTTGGATCCCTTTTATTTCTTCTTGTGTAATTGCTGTGGCAATCACTTCCATTATTATGTTGATCAAGAGTGGTGAAAGTGGGCATCCCTGTCTCTTTCCTGTTCTTAGGGGAAATGGTTTTAGTTTTTGCCCATTGAGTATGATGTTGGCTGTAGGTTTATCATACAGGGTTTTTATTATGTTGAGGTATGATTCAGTTTTGATAGAACCACAAAATCATTCACTCAAACAGAGACCATGTCACTTTTAGCCTTGCCTATTAGAAGCTTATTCAAAGAGAGATTGACTCTGAAGTTCTTGTCTCCCCAAAGTCCGCCATGAAACCCCAGCTCCCTCTTAAGATTCAAAACTTTATCTTTCAATTCCTTTCTTTCTTCTATGACAATCTGCCTTTGCTCCTTCTTATAGTTGAAGTTATTTTTATTATTTTATTTTTATTTTAAAGACATGAATGCAGATCTTCATAACTGTTACATTATTAAATTTGTATTATTTATTTCTGGGAATAAATATTGTGTATTCCAGTTCTGTCATTTAATGTATTTATTAATTATCTCAGTTA
>PVJN01046045.1:0-16616 GCA_004026805.1 Lasiurus borealis
TTAGGCCCTAAACGAGCAGTAGGACATCCCTCTCACTTTCCAGGACTGTTGGCTCCCAACTGCTTGCCTGCTTGCCTGCCTTCCTGATCACCCCATAACCACTCCCCTGCCAGGCTGATCAATGTCTAACTACTCCCCTACTGACCTGATTGCCCCTAACTGTCCTCCCCTGCCAACCTGGTTGCCCCTAACTGTCCTGACCTGCAGGCCTGGTAGCCCCCACTGCAGTCCCCTGCTGTCCCAGTCACCCCTAACTGCTATCCCTTGCCAGCTGGGTCGCCCCTAACTGCCCTCTCCTGCTGGCCTGGTTGTTCCCAACTGCCCTTCTCTGCTGGCCAGGTCACCCCTAACTGCTCTCCCCTATAGGCCTGGTTCCCCTCCCCCCTAATACCTTCCTCCGAAGGCCTGGTTGCCCCCAATTGCCCTTCCTGGCAGGCCTAGTCACACGAAACTGCCCTCCCCTGAAGACCTGGTTTCTCCCAACTGCCTTCCTCTGCAGGTCTGATCCCCACTACTACCCTCCCTTGTAGGCCTGGTCACCCCCACCTGTACTCCTCTGCAGGCCTGGTTTTCCCTAACTGCCCTCCCCTGCAAGCCTGGTCACCCCTGAATTGCCGTTCTCTGCTGGCCTGGTCATCCCTAACTTCCCTCCCCTGAAGACCTGGTCCTTCCCAACTGCCCTCCTCTGTAGGTCTGGTCATCCCCAACTGCCCTCCTCGGTAGGCCTAGTTGCCTCCAACTGCCCTCCCCTGCAGGCCTAATCCCCCAAAACTACTCTCCGCATATAGACCTTGGTTCCCTGCAACTGTCCTCCTCTGCTGGCCTGATCACCCACAACTGCCCTCCCCTGCTGACCATTTTGTGGCGGCCATCTTGTGTCCTCATGGGAGCAACCATCTTTGACCACATGGGGGCGGCCATCTTGTGTGTTGGAGTGATGGTCAATTTGCATATTACCTCTTTATTATGTAGGATAAGATGTTAGCTTCCCCAATGTCTCTTGTAATAGGAGAGGTCAGAGATTTCCATTAAGTGTTGTTCTGGGGTATCACCTCCAACCCCGAGAGGAAGAGAGGGATGCAGGACTTCCTGTATGCTGTCACCTATCCTATGTCATCAGTAAGTTCTCCAACCCCACCTCTAGGATATGTGTTCAGTCTGACCTTCTCCCACTACCTCTACCACCTGTACCCCAGCCACCATCATCTCTTTTTGAGTCTACTCTTCACCACTGCTCATTCTTAACCTGAGAGTCAGAGGGATCTTCTAATGACATAAATATGTAACATCCATGATGAAAAACATCCATTGCCTTCCCATTGCAATTTGGAAGAAAACTAAATCTGGCATTTAAGATCTGGCACATTTCTCCTCCTTCCATCTCTCCAACCTTGCCCCTTTTCAACTCCTCTCATTCACTCTGCTCTAGCCACACTTCTCTCTGGAACACACCAAATTTGTTCTCTCTTTGGAGTCTTGACCATTCTTGTAATGCTCTTCCTGAAACCCTTTCCTACTGGCTTTAGATGCTCTTCCTCAGACCCTTTCCTATTGGCTGTTTTTTTTTAAAATTTAAATAAAATCCAAATAATATAAAAATCACCATTTTACAGAGTTACAGTTTAGTAGCACTTAGCACATTCAGTGTTGTGCAACTACTCCCTCTATGTAGTTCCAAAATACTTTCATCAATGCCCAAATAAAACCCCATGCCCATAAACTGTTACTCTCATTCATTCCTCCCCACAGCCCCAGGCAACTACAAATCTGTTTTCTGTCACTATGGATTTGCCTATTCTGGACATTTCATATTTGTGGAATCCTACAATATGTGGTCCTTTGTGTCTGGCTTCTCTCACTCAGCATCACGTTTTCAAGGTTTATCCACATCACAGTACTACTGACTTAATAATCAGATTACAACTCTCATATTTAATCCTCTGACCATTCTGTTTAAAGTGGCACCCCACTCCAGTTACTCCAGTCCCCTGCTCGTTTTTCATTTTCTTTATAGCACTCATTGCTATCTACTAGTGGCTCAACAAGGATTAGGTAGAGGAATTAAATGCTTACATCATACCTGGTTGGTGAAGGCCATGAGGACAGCGAAACTGGACAAGTGAGTGCATCTGCATGTGGTATGACTTTTGTTCACCTGTACCAGGAAGCAGCCGGCCCTGGACCAGTGGCCGTCCTCCCCGGTGCTCTTCCAGAAGACACAGAAGACCTTCTTGCTCAGGGGTTTCATCTGAAAATAGAATGGGCTCATTGTGTTCTTGCTCAGGAGGAGCAACTCTTAAGAGTGTCGGTCTGCGCTGGGGTGGAGAATGAGAATGTGGCTGAGAGTGACTCAGGTGATTTCCCACAGGCAACCCTGCCAGCTGTTCTCAACCTGTGGGTCGCAACCTAAGACCATCGGAAAACACGGATATTTACATTACGATTCATTAACATGAGCAAAATTACAGTTATGAAGTAGCAACATAAATAATTTTATGGTTGGGGGTCACCACAACATGAGGAACTGCATTAAAGGGTCTTGGCATTAGAAAGATTGAGAACTACTGGTCTAGATGATAAATTCCAACAACAAAATTCCTGTCTTCAAGGATCACCCAATATAGTGAAACCCACCACATTTTAAATGCTTAACAGCTACAGGTAGCTTCTGGCTACGATATGAGGTAGTGCAAGTCCAGAATCACTGCATGGGAGGCTATGCATTTGTTCCATCTACATCTGTGAAAACCAAGCAAGCCCAAATAGCAGGTTTGACCCACCTTCACGTGCTGAAAACTCAGAATCACAGGCTTGGAGAGAGATTTGTTCCTTTTCGGTCCAGTAGCAGCGCTGACTACCTGGGAGTTCAGATAAACTCGATCTTCCTCATTTATCTTGCCAAAAAAAGTTGCATTTATGATATTTCCAAGAGAAGAGTATGAAATAAAGATAACTGCACTGGGACCTGAGGAAACAGAAAAATAAAGTGCCACCATCATTCCTTTTGCCTTCTTTCCTGCCCCACATGTATCATGCTCCCAGGATGGTCACACCTGTGCTTGGGTGTACCTAGTAAGTTCACTCCTCCTCTCCAAATGCAAGTCATCCTCAACAGCCAGCTCAATTCCAGCCTCTAGCTCAGGAAGTGTCCTGATGCTTCTTTCTTTGAATTTGTATTTCAGATGCAGTCCCTGTCATGCCAACGATAATCCAATTGTCCACTAATTATTTCATATGGATGAGCTCTTTTTCCAAGAGGCACTGCATCTGTTGAGTGGCTTCATTTGGAAACCACAGGACTCCTAGCACAGTGCCAAACACCTTTATTTCCTAAAAAAGTTAAACTTATATTTCAAACATTCAGAAAGTATGTGACATCTACTCCTAAATTTAACATGTACTATTATTTTGTCATATTGGCTTTAGAAGTGTTTTTAAGGAGATAAAAATGTTTTAAAATATGGCTAAAACTCCCACTATGTCTTTTCCTTCTCCAGAAATTACTGTGGACTTGAAGTGGACGTGTAGTCTTTTCATAAATACTTTTGTCATTTTCCTACATATGTATGTTTTCATAACAATATATAATCTTGTTTTCTGAGTTTAAAAACTCACATAAATGGTGATATCGTTTTGCAACTTTCTTTTGTCACACCAGTTAACATTTTCAAGATTTAGTCATACCAATACATGCACAGTTGGCTTATTTATTTCAGTTACTGTATAGTGTCACATTATTTGATACACTACAACTTATTTCTTGTAAGAATAAATGATAAAACTTTGATGACAAAGGGAAAAAAAAGAAATAATCTCCATGTAATATTCCATCACTTTGAGATAATCACTGTTGGAGTTCTGGATTTTTTCTAGGCATATATATGTGTATCTAAATATATGTGCATGTCCAAGATAGCCAGTAGAGAGCTGAGTATTGGGAATTATCTGGCTCTATGGGAGTGTTGCACCTTTATATTGATTTTCTATTGCCAAGCAATTTCACAGCTCTCTGGGCATAGAAGACAACGTGTAGAAAAATTGATAGTAGCACAAGTAGTTTTTTTGATAGACACAAGTGCATTTTGTCTAGTAGATATGCAGATGCTTTTTTCTCTATGGAAAATATAACCTCACCCTGGCCAGTGTGACTCTGTTGGTTGGGCATGTACAGAATGATTGCCAGTTTAATTCTGGGTCAGGGCACATGCCTGAGTTTTGGGTTCAATCCCTGGTAGGGGGCATGCAGAGGACTTTTTGGAAGTTGCCTAAGTCTGTGTTATGTCATTCCACTTCCTCTGCATCTTCTTGAAGATAATTCAGCAAAGATAAACTTATTTTTCAAGGCTTTTAGGTTTGGATGAAATATAATGTTGACAGTGGACTCAAGGAAATCCTTTATAGTTGGGTTACATGTATCTCTATCCCTATGCACATATATATCAAACATTTCCTTTCTACATATTATATATAAGTAGACCAGAGCTAGAAATAAATAACATATATGGAAATTAAAATGATCTATCTATCTATCTATCTATCTATCTATCTATCTATCATCTATCATTCATCTATCATTCATCTATCATCTATCTAGCCATCAATTTATTCTACCTTTTTTTTTTTAAATCCTCACTCAAGGATATTTTTCCATTGATTTTTTAGAGAGAATGGAAGAGAGAGGGAAAGACAGAGGAATATTTTTTTTTTTAAGGGAAAAAAGAAACCTTTTTATCTTTGGCCTTTTTAACCATATCATACAAACCAACTACTTATAGTACAGCTAAGTACGTACAAAAAGTTACTGGAATGCTCGGAATAAGATATTTTGTTGTTGTTGTTTTTGCTTTTTTTACAAGTTTTTTTTTTCTCCTTTGAGAGTATAATGAACATGGTCACACCACAAGTAAAGTCAGAAGTAGGACAGAGAATGCTCCAAAGGCTGGTTTGGTCATCTCAAGATCATTAAAAATGGCTGACCCCTAACAATATGTACAAAAATATACAATGTAAATAAAAAATACAAACAAATTTTCCTTTTTAAAGTACTTTTACGAAAAAAAAGCAGGGCCTTGGAAGTTTTGTTTATTTTTTTCTCCCCTGTTGCAAATTCACGTTTTGGTTTTGGTTGGGTGGTGAAGAGCGCGTGTCATCTGCAGGTGGCACTGCCCAAGGTGGGTGGGTGGGTGGGCAGGCAGGCGGGAGTCTCTACTCGAAGGTGACCACGTTTAGATTCTGAGACGGGAAGTGGAGGGTGAATAGGTCACGGAGGCCTTTAACTTTTCCTTTTTTTTTTTTTTTTGCTGTCTAGTCATCCTCATCAGTCTTCTGTTTCTTGGTGTCAACATCGTCATCCTCATCATCTACAGCTGCCCGTTTGCCTCAGCCTCCTCATCTTCATCTCCATCCTCTTCCTCACCATCACCTTCCTCCTCCTCCTCTTCCTCCTCCTCCCCTCCTTCTTCCTCTTCTTCATCTACCTCATTGTCTGCCTCCTGCTCCCCATTTTTCTCATTAGCATTTCCATTCGCAGGTGCATCTCTTCCATTCTCTGCCTCCTCCACAACTTCCTTCTTCTTTAAGTCCTTGGTGGTGATCTCCGAGCTGGTGTCCACGGCCGTGTCTGACATGGTGGGGCACGCCGGTGATCCTATGCAGAGAATTAAAACACACACACACACACACACAAAAACCGAGTTGGAGGACTCTGGCGAAGAAGCTGCTGGAGTCCGCGGTGGTGGAGGAGGCGCTCGGCTGAGGTGGTTGCAGCGAGCAGAGAGAAAGCCACAGGAACTATGCAAAGATGGCTTTTCAGAGCAGCCAGTGGGGAACTCCAAAGAGAAATATTAATGTGAGAGAAACACATCGATTGGTTGCTTCCTGCACGCACACTGACCAGAGGTCAGGGGAGGAGCCTGCAACCGAGGCACATGCCCTTGACCAGAATTGAACCTAGGACTCTTCAGTCTGCAGGCCGATGCTCTATTCACTGAGCCAAACCGGCTAGGGCTTGACCTTTTCTTTTAATGGAATGCCTCCTACATTCCAGACACTATTCCAGGGACAGTGGGGAAGAAAGTAAACTGAGTTTCTACTCTTATGACTCTTAAATTCTGGTGCCAGAGACAGATGAAAACCACAAACAAATAAGTAAAAGTTTATATCCAAATGATCATTTCTATGAAGAAAATTAAATGGGGTAAGTGGACAGAGAGATAGGTGATGGCATTTAGACAGTTTTTGAACAACAGAGTGAAGAAAGGGAGGGCCATGTGGATATGTGAGGGAAGTTGCCTCAAGTAGAGGAAATAACAGGGGAAAATCCTGGGGCCACGAATCCTGGCTTATTCAGGAATCAGTGAGGAGGGAAGAGAGCTGACAGGTAGGTCCTACAGGGCCGATGGGCTTTGGTGGGGTGGACTTCTGTTTTTATTTTAAGTCAGTGAAAAGCCATTGAAGGGTTTAGGTAAGGAATTACCATAATTTGGCATTCCTTAATAGGCTAATATATATTTACTAGAGGCCTGGTGCACTAAATTCATGCACTGGTGGCAGGGGAGGATGGGGGCTCAGCTGGCCTGTGCCCTCTCACAATCTGGGACTGCTGGCTCCTAATCATTCGCCTGCCTGCCTGCCTGATTGCCTCTAACCACCCATCTATCTATCTGCTCAGTGTGTGTCATAGCCACTGGTTATTCTGGTTGTTCTGCTGTAATGGTCGCTTAGACTTTTATTATAAAGATATTATATGTTTACATAAACACTGAGTGGCCAGATTATTATGACCACCCCATCAGTACTTCGTTAGGCCACCTTTTGCCTTCAATACTGCGACAATTCTTCTTGACATTGACTCCACGAGATGTCCAAAGGTGATGTGAGGAATCTGACACCATGCCTGATGAATAGCACTGTCCAGTTCTGTGAGATGTGGTGGTTGTGGAATCAGTTGCCTGATGGCTCTTTTAACTTCGTCCCATAAATGCTCAATTGTATTGAGATCTGGTGATTATGGGGGGCACCTAAGCAAGGTGAAGTCTCCCTCATGTTCTTGAAACCACTCCTGCACAATATGAGCCCCATAGTATGGTGCACTGTCTTGTTGGAAGAAGCCATCTCCCTGGGGATACATCATCAACATGATAGGATGAACTTGATCAGCAACCATACTTAGGTATGTTGTGCTATTTAGACATTGTTCCACACAAATTAAAGGGCCCAAATCATGCCAGGAAAACATACCCAAACCACAAAACTGCCCCCACCAGCTTGAAGGGTTTTACTCATGCAAGTGGGGTGTGTGCTTTCATGCTGTTTCCACCAAATTCTCACTCTGCTATCTGCTTGATGCAACTGGAAACGTGATTCATTGGACCACATGACTTTTTTCCAAAGCTCGACTGTCCAATCCTTGTGTTCCTGTGTGAACTGGAGACGTTTTATCTTGGTAACTGTAGATAGAAAAGGTGTTCGAACAGGCCTTCAGTTTCCAAATCCCATACAATGTAGTATATGGCTAATTTGCCTACAAACGTCAGATAGTCATAATAATCTGGCCACTCAGTGTAGCATGTAATATATAACTTATTAATAATTTTAATATATGTTATTAGGATAGGTACATATCTATCTATAAGATATTGTTAAGGGGTAAATTCTGTCCCCCTCCCACCCTCCTAAAATCATATGTCAAAATCCTAAATCCCAGTACTTCTGAATGTGACTGTATTTAAGATAGTGCCTTTAAAATGAGGCTGTTAGTATGGGTCATCACCCAATCTGACTAGTGTTCTTATAAAAGGAGGGAATCAGGACACACAGAGACACCAGTGATGCATGTGCATAGGGAAAAGACCACATGAAGACTCAGCGAGAAGGCAGCCATTTGTAAGCCAGAGAGAGAGAGGCCTCAGAACCAACTCTGCTGACACCTTGATCTTGAAATTCCAGCCTCCAGAACTGAGACAATAAATTTCTTTTGTTTAAGTCATTCAGTCTGTTAAGGCAGCCCCAGCAAACTAATACAGATTATCTCCTATCTATCTATCTATCTATCTATCTATCTATCCATCCATCCATCCATCCATATGTCTATCATTATATATATCCATCATTTATTCATCTGCATGTATATGTAGTTGATAATATGTTATAAACATATTTCCATGTCAATAAGTACTCATTCTTTGTGCTGCTGAGAAGTCCATGTGGCAAAGAGTCTGCATGTAGCGAGTATTTAAGAGTTTAGGGACAAGAACTGAATTTCTGCAATCATATCCCAGTTTTGCCAGTTACTAGCTGTGCAGTTGCTCTAATCAAATTTCTCTGGCCTCCAGAGATCAGAAATAGGAGATCCACTTGTTCCTCTAAGTTAATTTCTGTTGTCAGAATGAAACACTGGTAGGTGGTTGGAAAACATAGGCAGGTGATATACTTGCCTATTTTTATGCTTAGAAATTGCTTATTTTTCAGCTGAAATATTCTGGCATAAGAGCAAATCACAAGCAGGAAAGAGAAGTGTGGCTGTGGAGGTTTCCAAGGTCGGTCTCCATGGCCTTGTGGGTTTATTCAGGGAAATGTTTTATGGGAAGAAGGGTGTGTTACATCTACAATTACTTACAAAGTCCCAGTTCACACCTGGTGTCCTGGTGTAATTTAATAGTACTCCCTTCCAGTTTTAAAATTGTCACTGTTTGAAGATAAATTACAAGATTATTGTAGACCAGCAGTCTGAATTGAGAGTGATTCTGCCCCCCTCAGGGAACACAGGGGAATGTCTGGAGGCATGTTTAATTTGTCACAACTAGGGGGTTGCTATTGGCATCTAGTGGGCCAAGGCCAAGGATATAGGGCTCAGAACACTAGAGGGCCCCACCCTAGAGAATAACCTGGCCTCATATGTCAATAGTGCTAAGGCTGGGAATCTGGAAGAAACCTGAGGACAGAAAAAAATGTACCTCTATGAATTTGTCATAGATTCATCAATGGGTTCTTATCTCTCATTAGTAATGTTAAGGCTTCAGCCTAGCAGTGGGTTTAATTTTATGAGCTTTTGTTATTGTTTGCCAGATACAGTGCCTATAGAGAAAGAATGACTGGGTCCTGAAAGGGATCCCAGTACAATGAAGGAGACAAGGCTGTGTCAATCAACAGATACAACACAACATGGTAGATGCCAGGATAAGGTAGGTTCATGCTGGGGCGGGAATGGTGGGAGAGGGGGACTCATAGAGGAGGGATGGCCTGACTCTGGTGCTGTGATGGAAGTGGGAGTCCAAGGAGGTAAAAGTTGAACTTTATTAAAAGAAGAGTCAAAGTTCACCCTAAGTGATGGTTGGCATTCCTGACAGAGAAACAGCCAATGCAAATATTTGGAAGTGAGACCACAGGGCCCATTAGGGGATGATAAATACTCTACTGCTGGGCACATCTATGCCAGGTGCTCCTCAAAGCACATGGAATCCCACTGTGATGTGCATAATTTATTTAAGCAATTCAGCATAGATGGTTGTTCTGGGCTGAGCTGTGTCCTTATGAATCTATATGTTGAAATCCTAAGCCCCAGTATCCTCGGGCGTGACTGAGGAGGAGCAAACTGGACTGATTTTGTAGCCTATACTGTGTGACATCTTGCACTCTCTACAAATTGTGAATTGCAGAGGAATCCCATGACAATGCAAGGGTGAAATTATGTAATTGTAGGTTAGTTAGCTCCCCTCCTCTGCCTGGTCCATTCACAAATGGAGGCAGATTCAAGTACTTATCTTCTCAAGGGAGGGAAGTGATAGGAACTGACTGTCTCATGATATTGTCTCAGATCAGAATGCGGTTTGTCGTCCATGTTTTACTTTGGGAGTTTTGATGGACAGTACAGAAAACTGTACCCATATTTACATGGTTGGATTTCATGACCCCATTTATCATGCTATAGCAGTTTTAGCTATGTGGCAGTTACAGTACATGTATTCTTGCAAAATTGAAGAATTTCAGGTTTTCATGCAAACAACTTAATTTTTGGTTTCTCGTGAAAAAAAAATCAATCTCAGCAGTTACAAAATAGTCACAGAGATGTAAACTTCAGCATAGGAAATATAGTCGATAATAATACAATAACTAAGTATGGTTAGTTGAATACTAGACTTATCAGGGAGGTCACTTTGTAAGTTATGTAAATGTCTAATCACTATGCTGTACACCTGAAACTAATATTATCCTGAATGTTAATTGTAATTGAAAAAAAAGTAAAAAAAGTGACTAGATAATGTGAAACAAAGCTGGATTCATTTCTAACTGCCCTTCCCCCCAAAAAAGTCAGAGTCTGGTAACACTGGGACAATTAATAGTAACAATCTACTCCTTTGTGTGCAGGCTGTAGCAGATGCTGTAGGCACGCTGACCTTATTCCCGTGGCACTCTTGATTTCTTTATATGTATGCTGATGGATTTTACCCAAGCAGCTGAGATTCTGCATGGGAGCTTTCCACGAGAGAATGTGTTTGGTCTGCACTCAGGCAGAGAGAAGGGTCTGGAAATGTACTCCCCAGGTGGGTCCTCAACCAATAATGAATCAGCACATGTGGATAAATGGCTCAGCTCCTTCTCCTTTAGTGGGATAACTCAGTGGGATTGAGCCCTAGTTACCACCAGCAGTAACTTGTCCACTAACATAACAATCCGGTATTGGCTGTCTTTTCTCCCCTCACTTCCTCTCTCCACAACTTGGGTAGTTAATTTTATGTTAACATGGCAAGTCCATGGTACACAGATATTTGGTCAAACACCAGTCTGGATGTTGCTCTGAAGGTATGTTTTTTAGATGAGATTAATATCTATCTACCTATCTCCTTTAAATTTTTTTATTTTTGTTTGAATTCTTATGTAATAGTTATTTATTTTATTTTTAAAATTATATTTATTGGGATGACATCAGTTAATAAGATTATATAGGTTTCAAGTGTACATTTCTATGATACATGATCTGTATGGTAAATTGCTTTGTGTGTCCACCACCCAAAGTCAAATCACCTTCTGTTACCATATATTTGGCTCCCGTTGCCTTTTACTGTCCCCTCACTCCCTTTCCTTCTGGTAACTATAGTACTGTTGTCTGGATCTATGAGTTTCAGTTTTACATCCCACATATGAGTGAAATCATATGGCTCCTATCTTTTTCTGACTAACTTGTTTTGCTTAGCATAATATTCTTAAGGTCCATCTATGGATAAAGAAGATGTGATACATGTGTACAATGGAATACTGCTCAGCCATAAGAAGAGTTGAAATAACACTATTTGTGACAGCATGAATGGATCTTGAGATTAATGCTTAAATAGTTAGGCTTGAGTAAAGCAGATTATCCTCCATCATATGGGTGGGCCTCATCCAATAACTTGGTGGTCTTAAGGGAAAGGACTGGCCTCCCCTGAGGAAGAGGGAATTCTGTCTCCAGACTGTCTTTGGACTTGGGCTACAACATCAGCTCTTCCCTGGCTATATTTTAGACTTGCCAGCCATTACAATAACATGAGCCTATTATTTGAAATCTGTCTCTGTCTCTCTTCACATACATTCTATTGATTTCTCTGGAGAACTCTGACTAATACACTTATTGCTGCTTCCTGGGATCATCTCCTAAATAAACTACACTGAAATCCCTTACAAGTCTTCTAGAGACTGCTTCTGGGTGAACCCAAACTGAGACGTGGATGGAGCAGCCCCCAAAGTATAAAGATGTCTCTGCCATGCTGAAGAAAAACAAATTTCCATTTTGGGAAGATGTCTTTTTTTTTTTAAGGATAAGACTCAACTCACACAATCTTATGGTAACAAACCCATCAAGTAGGAACCTGTTTGAGGATGTTTCCTCATGACTCACACAGTGATATTCTGTGTATGTCTTAGGGTTTCTGAATGCAGCCACCACATGTACCTTGTACGTTTTCCTGGATGATGTCATTGCAATGGATGTCCAGTGAGTTCATTTGGACGTTCAAGTTGAAGATCTCTCTTTCCTTGGAGCAATTGTCTGTAACAACTCGAGTTTCAACAGCTGGTAAGAGAAAAGTTCCAAGCAAGCTTACTGTTACTATAAGTTTTAAAAAACATGTACAGCAACAAAAACAGGCCACATTTACTGAATGTGTAGGGGATGCCAGGCACTGAGCTAAGAACCTTATACATTGTCATCTTATAACAGCATCATATAACCCCATGAAGGACCATTATTCAGATGAGGGAACTAAGCTTCAGAAATTAGGGGTCCTTTCCAAGGCTTAATGTTATGATGGGGTTGTAGGTATATGTGGTACTCGAATCCTCCCACAATCATATCAAAAGTACTACTAAACTAGTAGGAATCATCACTCAGAATCACCTGAAATGTAGCCAAACAGAACTCCTACAACTAAGGATTTAAGAAATAAGCCACATTGAGACTAATAGGAGGGGTAGAGATGTGGAATGGGCTGGTCCCACACCCATATGAGGTGGATAAAAATTAGGAGAGGTATCTCAGTTGAAGAGGTCACCCTTGAGGACCCCAAAACAGGCTCCGCATTTCAGGGATTCAGTGCTGTGAAGAGAAGTCTCCATAACTTCTGGTTGTAAAAACCAACAGGGATTGTGGTTGAGTGAGACAGAGGGCTTCTGGAGTTCCAGGCAGTTCCTTTTAAAGAACTGTGCATGGACTTACTCAGACTCACTCATTCTCAGCTCCAGAACTGGGCCAGCAGTTTGAAAGGCATCAGGGACATACAGAGAGGAACTGAAGTGTCTGGCATCCGGGTGAGAACTGGAGAGGCAGCTTTATCCCAGACAGAAGTGTTGGCAGAAGCCATAGTTCCTTTTCTGAGCCCTTTCCTCACAGAGCCAGCAGGCAAGCACCATATCTGAGTCTTCATAAACCTGGCTGTACTGTTCACCCTGCCCTGGTGATTCCCTGAGACCCTGCTCACCACTTGTGGGCACACTCAAGCTGCTTCCAGTGGCTTTTCCATACAAATGGTCTGTCTTGTTTCATGATTTAGACTTCCCAGGAATCTCTCAAATAAGCAGCATCTAGTGTCAGCATTATATGCATTATTATAATCCCATTTTATAGATGAAGAGAATGAAGCTTACTGAGGTGAGGGTCCTGGTTACCTGATTAAACAATTAGAACCTGGAAAGATGAGAATTATTTGTAATTTGGAAAATGATTCAATTTATAATGAAAGTGTCCAGATATCAGTTTCCCAAGATGGCTAGAAACTAAATCTTCTTTTACCATTTAAATTTATTTTCATTATTGTTATTTTTATAGAGCACAAAGTATTTTATCACCTAAGTTGGTAAAACAAAAATGGTTTGTTAGGCATACACCAATCTTTTGATATCCCTGAGCTGAATAAAACACAACAAATACTTCTGTAGGCCAATATAGTGATGTCTATCAAAAGTCTAAAAATGTTTTTTCTATTTGACCTATTAACTCCATCTTCATGAATTCATCCTCAGAAAATATCAAACAAATATAAACAGATAAACTTTTAGCTGTCTTTATCATGGGATTATTTGGCAAAAACCCACATTTCCCAGAATAAGAAAATAAATTAGGGCACACTCATACAATACAACTCTATAAGTTATTGAAGACAATAACATAGGTAATGATGCAGTCTGCAGTTTTCATGGAAAGATGTTAGTGAGGTAATGACTGAAAAAAACAGGCTTTGTGCAATGTATGTAAAAGATAACATACACAACAAATATGTGTCCTCATTGCACATGTACCTAACTAGGTATAGAATGGGAGGACTGGGATATGGGCAGACTTGGTTGGTCTAAATTAGTTTTGTTTATCTATTTTCCTAATTAAAAAAATTAATACTTGGTATTGTATTTTTAAAAAGAAAATAATGTATATATTTAGGTTTACAATATGATGATTTTACACATGTATCCCTAGTGAAATGACAACCATAGTCAAGCTAATTAACATGACATGTCATGTGGTTGTTTAATATGTATGACAAGAGCAATAAAAGCATTTTCATTTAAAAAATATCTCATAAGATGTTCCTTCTACATGTGTTATTAGGTTATGTAGGCACAAGATTTAAAAAATACTTTTTAAGCCCAAATCCCATACCCAGTATGGGAAACCACTCAGAATCTCTCTCTCTTTTTTTTTTTTAGCAGTTCTATGGAGGTGTAACTGGTTGTACATTAGAGTGTACAATTTGATTAGTTTTATTGGTATATACACCTGTAAAACCACCACCACAATCAAGGTAGTAAGCATTTCCGTGACGCTCAAGTTCCCCCAAATTTTCTCATACCTCCTCTCCATCCCTCCACTCTCTCCTCCCTGTAACTGAAGCATCCATTTTATATAAAAACTGTTGTTAGAAATTTTAACCCTGCCATTTGGCTTCTGCAAATGCCTGCTTGCTTAAATAATAAGGAAAATAAGACTACTCCCACTTCAGAGAGGCTATTAAATCTTCCCCAGATGAGCTGAAATCGGTTTGGCTCAGTAGATAGAGCATTGGCCTGCGGATTGAAAGGTCCCAGGTTCGATTCCGGTCAAGGGCATGTACCTTGGTTGTGGTCACATCCCCAGTAGGGGACGTGCAGGAGGCAGCTGATCGATGTCTCTTTCTCATTGATATTTCTAACTTTCTATCCCTCTCCCTTCCTCTCTGTAAAAAAATCAATAAAATATATTTAAAAAAATCTTCCCCAGATGAAATTATCAGTGCTGGCACCAGGCCAGGCCTTTGGTTGAAGTTTCAAGGTCCCAGCACATAGGGGTTCTTTAAGAATTTGCAAAGAGGGCTGGAAACACCCCATATTTGGGAGACAAAGAAGGTAAAAACATATAAACGGGGAAAATTCCTCTATGTTGGGGCCCAGAATTTGAGAGACATTTTCCTCTGGACTCACGTGTAATAAATGTAACTCCATCTCTCTAAGTATTTCTTGGTTCTTTGGTTTTCTGTAAATCACTATAGATTAATTTGCAAATTTCCAGCATTTTATATAAATTGGCTCATGCAATGTATTTATTTATTTTCCAACTGCTTAATACAGACCCCAGCTGGTTTCCAGAAACCACCCACCCCACTCTATGAACATCAGGTCTTATTGTCTCCTTACCCACAGTACTGTTTTGAAGTTTCTGGATTTCTTGGTCTGGGACATTCAAGGCAGTTTCTAGAACATTGGATTCCATAGTAAGGAGAATAGATGTGGCCTTGGATGCAATTTTTCTCTGCTCTCCTGATTTCCACAGAGTCTTGTTGGTGATAAGTGACTCAAAATTCTCAACAACCCGTTGTAGCTTTAAATAGATAAATAACAACAACAACAATAATAATAATCCACTCTGATAGGTCCCCACACCCCCAAGGCACAGTAGAAAGCATAAGAAAGCAAGTTCTGGAGCCAGAGGACCCAGTTCAAATCCTGACTCCACCATTTACTGGCTATGTAACCTTGGGAAAGACACTGGATTACTCTGTGCCTCAGTTTCCCCACTTTAGGATGGATATAGTAATAGGACCCTATGGAGTTTTAGGAAAAATTAAATGAGTTAGAAGATGCTACATGTCTGTGCCTGGTAAATACAGGACAAGAGTTAATTATTACCAACCTCTTTTACCAATAGGGAAGTGGTGTGTTTGCTCGAAATAGACCAGGTTCTCAACTTGGACAATTTTGACCCCCTGGAGCAAGCATGTCAAACTTGTGACCCACAACGAATATTTTTTGTGGCCCAGCCAATATAACAGTTTGTAAGAAATGGTTTAATAAAAATTTCATAACTTAAATTTTATAATATCTTATTATACATAATTATTAATAACAGACTACAACACTAAGGACCCATTACTATAATCATGTTGCATTCATTTCCCTTATGCACCTACACACAGGTGCACCCTTTCTTTCCACTAATATCAGCAGCAAATATTTTAGCACCCGATTGCCACTTCATTAGTCTTATATGACTTGTTTGATATGCATGACAGGAAATATTTCGCTTTTGGAGAACAAGAAAAATAGGTTTATTTGCATTATGCTTATTAATTTGTGCAATGATTCAGTGTCTGGTAAGTTAATGTTCAAGAAGAAATATTAATTTTTATTAAAATGTTCTATTATTTTATGTTAGCAATGACATTTATTTCAGCCCTTTGTATTCAGCATGTCTGTATTGAAAGAAACCTACATTTCTATGAAAATTGAAGCTTTTGTTTTTTTGCAGTCCACATAAACTTAAACCTTGTTCATTTGGCTCATGTTATCCTTTGTGTTTGACGTGCTTGGACTGGGGACATTTGGTAAAGTCTGGAGATATTTATGAATGTCACCACTGAGGGATGTTCCTGATATCCAGTGGGTGAAGGCCAGAGATACTGGTCCACATCCTCTAATGCATAGGACAACCCCCACAACAAAGAATGACCCAATCTCGAATATTATAACATTATAATGTTATACATAGAGAAACTCTGAGGTAAACATGGCTCAGAAGGCACTCTATTTGTCCTTTTAATTTTTATTTTTTAAAATTAAATTTATTGGGAGTGACATTGCTTAATAATTATGTGTTTCTGTATATGGCATTGTGTGCC
>PVJN01046046.1:0-16613 GCA_004026805.1 Lasiurus borealis
GCTCCCTGCTTTCCCGTCCGGCGGGGCCCCGGGCCCCTGCACTTTCCGTCCTTCCCTCAGGTCCGCTCGCTCCGGCTCCGGAAGCCACTGCCGCGCGTGCTCCGACCCGCTGCGGGGCCGAGCCCTCCCGGTACGGTCTCTCCCTGGACGTCTCTCCGCGGGCGGCCCGTGGGGCCAGCGGGGGTGCGGCCTGCAGTTCCGCTTCTAGAGTTCGGAGGGGCGCGGGGAAAACACGCGGGGCCGCCTTCCCTCGCTCCCCCAGAGCTGCCTTTCGATCCCGCAGGCCCAGTCCCCGACGCTGGGAAACCATTGCAGACCGGCCTCGGGCCTGCAGGGGACGTCCGCCCGCTCCTCCCCGCGCCCGGGGACAGGGGGCCCGGGGTGGGGGAGAAGCCAGGTGTTGTCACTCTGCACCCCGCTGCCAGGAGGCTGGTTTCCCGCCTCGGTTTAGTCCTGAGCTGGGAGCCTGCTGACAGCACCTCTTCCCCTGCCCGCCCAGCCCCCGACCATGCCCGCGGGCGTGCCCTGGACCACCTACCTGAAGATGTTCTCCGCCAGCCTCCTGGCCATGTTCGCGGGCTCCCAGATGGTGCACAGGTACTACCTGCCGGACCTGGTGAGTGCAGGGGGGTCCTGGGCTTCGCTCGCGGACCCCCCCATCCTCCTCCCCGCAAGAGCAAAAGGGATCTTACAACGAAACGAGGAGCACTTCTGTCCTGGCCCTAAAACCTGCTGATGGCGACCAGTTGCCTCTACAACAGCGGTTCTCAACCTTCCTAAGGCCGTGACCTTAGGAACTTGCATACAGTTCCTCATGGGGTGGTGACCCCCAACGATGAAATGTTGCTACTGTGATGCCTCGTGATGTAAATATCTGCGTTTTCCCATGGTCTTAGGCGACCCCTGTGAAAGGGTCGTTCGACCCACAGGTTGAGAACCGCTGCTTTAGAGCAATGCCATGTCCTGCTCTCACACCGCCAGGCAGAGAGAGGTCTTACACCGCCTGGCACCTGCCTGCCACTGGCCTTGCCTAATCCCTTTTCCTCCCCTTTCCCCGTCCTGCAGCCACACCGGCTTCCTTGCTGTTTCTCAAACGCATCAAGCCTGTTCCTGTCGAAAGGCTTTGCCTTTCCTGCTCTTGGGAGCTTTTCTCCCAGATCTGGGCCTGGTTTCCTTCTTCAAAGTTGCAAGTTTCTCCTCCATCCAGGAGGATAGCTTCAAAGGAATTGCTCTTCTGCTATTTTGTCTCAGTCCTTTATTTCCTGGAGCACTTGTCGCAATTTGCAATTATTTTATTCCTTGGTCTCTACTTGTTTTTTTGTTTCCTCCACTAGAATGCAAGGTCCACAAAAGGACTGTTCCACAATATGATACTTTATAACCGCTATGGTGGGTGTTCATTTAAAAAAAAAAAAAAAGGACAGCCTCCCTAATGACAAGTGCTGGTGAGGATGTGGAGAAACTGGAACCCTCATACCGTGCCGCTAGGAAGGCAGAGGGTAGAGCTGTTGTGGAAAAGGCTGACAGTTCCTCAGTTAAGCGTGGAGTTATCAAATGACCCAGCTATTCTACTTCTAGAGAGAGAGATGCAGACATTTGTTCACACAAAAACGTGTACATAAATATTCATAGAAGTATTATTTATAAGAGCCCCAAAGTGGAAACAATCCATCTTGTCCTTAAACTGATAAATGGACATGTAAAATGTGGTATACCCAGATAATAGAATATTATTTGTTCCTAAAAGGAAATGAAGTACTTAATATGTGGCAACATGGATAAACCTTAAAAACATGCCAAGGGAAAGAAACTAGTCGCAAAAGACTACATATTGTATAATGCCATTCCCATGAAATTTGTCCAGAATAGACAAATCTATATAATAGTTAATAGATTAACGGTTGCCCAGGGCAGTGGCGTGGATGTGAGAAAGCTTTGTGGGAATGGCAGTTACTGGTGATGGGTATGGGGTTTCTCTTGGGGGTCATTTCTAAAATTTATTGTGCTGATGCGTCTGCAATCTTAGGAATCTACTAAAGGCCATTTATACTTTAAATGGGTGAATGGTAGGATTATTACCTCACTAAAGTGGTTAAAAAGGTAATCTCAGCCTTTTCTGACCATCTTTTCTGAAGGTAGTTTTATTTATTTATTTTTGTATCCAAAATGTGTTTATTGCGATGGTTTCCCACTCTTTTTTTTAAAGATATATTTTATTGATTTTTACAGAGAGGAAGTGAGAGGGATAGAGAGTTAGAAACATCTGTGAGAGAGAAACATTGATCATCTGCCTCCTGCATGCCCCCCACTGAGGATGTACCTGCAACCAAGGTGCATGCCCTTGAGCAGAATCGAACCTGGGACCCTTCCGTCCGAAGGCCGATGCTCTATCCACTGAGCCAAACTGGTTATGGCTCCTGCTCGTCTTGATGTGCTTTTAGTGCCGCTTCCCTCTGAAGGAGCACCTTCTGCAAACCTTGCTTTTCCTCCTGTTGGCTGGCAGAGAACAAACAATGGAGCCACCGACCCCCAAAGCTACTGTTGGTGCATGGCTGAAGCCGGTGGTGATTTTATCGCTTCCTGGCATTTCACAACCATGAAGTAGGAATCGGGGCTCTGCACAGGGCGCTTCTTCTCGTGCTGCCTCTTCTCTTGTGGAGAGGGCGGAGGAGATCCTTAGCCAGAGGCATATTGTCGTGGGGAGGACGTCACCGATGGAAGAGCTGAAGGTCATTTTATATTTTTTTGCTCACTGCTTTATACAGGTGGAGAGGCAGTCAGTAGTACAGGACTACATTTCCAAATATGGAAGCTTTATTCAAATCTGTGATAGTGATGCAAGCTCTCCCCCTCTAGAACTTAAAACCCAGCCTGGATAATAGAGTTACAGTGGTATCTCAAGATACGAGTGCCCTAACATACGAGATTTTTGAGATATGAGCCATCGAGTGAGTGATTTTTGCTTTGAAATACGAGCAACATTTGAGAGGAGTAATCGCAAGGATTGGCCAGCTGCACACGACCCACCTGTTTACCGCGACTCGAGCATCTCATAGTTTCCCACGCCTCAAGGTTATGGAATGAATTAAACTCGTATCTCGAGGTCCACTGTATTTGCATTAGAAAGGGACTTAGATCAACTGTAGGTTCTCACAGATTTAGCGTTGAGTAGCAAGGGACTTTCTTTTCCTCTTTACCTGCTCTGAAGCCTTTCAGGTCACATTTAATTACAGTCTCAGGAAGCACTGGCACATGTGGTTTTTTTGTGTGTTGTTGTTTGTTCTTTTAATAGACAATACCCGAAATCCCGCCAAAGCCTGGAGAACTCAGAACGGAGCTTTTGGGACTGAAAGAGAGACAACACGAACCTCAAACTTCTCAGCAGTAGAAACCTCAAAGTACAACTCTGCCAAGAACTCTGCGAATAATAAGTCTTAAATATATATATATTTAAAATTTACTGAGTCTACCTATTTGCACTTAAGCACCTACTACAATGCTAACTACAGGAGGAGGTGCACAGAAGGTATTAACTGATGCACTGAGATTTATTCATGGCTTGACCAGTGTTTCTTGAAAACTGCCAAAGCATTCTTAAATGTGGTTTGATAGCCATTTTGCTACGAATACCTGCCATTTGCAGCAATAGGGATGGACCTGGAGCACATTATGCCAAATGTCATGAGTCAAACAGAAAGACAAGTATTGTTATGATATAACTTATGTATGGAATCTAAAAAAGTCATACCTATTAAAAAAAACAAAAACATCTAGCCAAAACCGGGTTGGCTCAGTGGATAGAGCGTCGGTCTGGGGACTGAAAGGTCCATGGTTCGATTCCAGTCAAGGGCATGTACCTTGGTTGCGGGCACATCCCCAGTGCAGGAGGTGTGCAAGAGGCAGCTGAGCGATGTCTTTCTCTCATCGATGTTTCTAACTCTTTATCCCTCTCCCTTCCTCTCTGTAAAAAATCAATAAAATATATTTGAAAAAACACCTAATGGAGAGTAAAATGGTGGTTAGCAGGGTCTGGGTGGGGAGTGGGGATAAGGGTGATGATATTTAAGGGTACAAACTTGGGACAAGTGAGTAAATAAGCCATAGCGATCTAAAGCACAGTGTAATGACTCTAAACCAGCTATTTTCAACCTGTATGATGCAAGAATTTTTAAAAACATGCAATACCTGACTATTTAGTCAGGGGCACCGACCCCTTTTCCCTTAGATTGTCAAATAAAAAAATGACAACAGCCAACACAACAGTAGCTATCCGGTGTGAATGAATCAAACTTGTATCTATTTTTTAAAAATATTTTTTATTTATTTGAAAGGAAGGAATAGGGAGATAGAGATAGAAACATCAGTGATGAGAGAGAATCATTGATCAGCCGCCTCCTGCACACCCCCAGTGGGGGCCAAGTCCGCAGCCTGGGCATGTGGCCTGACTGGGAATTGAACCATGACCTCCTGGTTCATAGGTTGGCACTTAACCTCTGAGCCACACTGGCTGGGCATTCTTATTTTTATTTTGTCAGATTGGCAAAAAGTATGATATGTTTTTTGGTGTGCCACAGAATTTTATTTATTAGATGAGAAAAGATTAAAAATTGCTGATCTAGACAATATTATAATGAGGTAATGTGATAAGTATTGCTACAATGGCAACCATGTTACAATATATAAATGTATCAAAGTAACACTTAAACTTACACAATGTTACATGTCAAATTTATATAATTTGAAAAAAATTTCAAACGAGTAAAGGTCACATTGCTGCATAATTTTTAGTCAGTGTTGACAATTAACTACTAGAGAAAGTAGTCATTTTAGGGACCCCCTTGTAGAGTTCTCTTGATAGAAAGTTTAAAATGCAACCCTACAGTTCAACAGGAGACTATATCTCTTTGCCCTTGGACAAGATTAATCCTGTGTCCCTGGACTTGAATTCTGAAAAGATCCTGAGGAGTATGGTCCGGGAACATGCTCTCCTGCTCCACAGGGTCTGAAAATACACTAATTCCTCATCACCACAATGGGTCCTTTTGTGAAGTTAGTTCTAAATTAAATTACAACAGCCTTAACACACCTTCACACAGCCATGTGGTGTGTGATTCAATAGTATACATAGACCTCCATGTGGAATCTCTGAAAACTGAAGTAGTTATTCATGTTAATTGTACAGCTTTATAAAGAAAATTAAAGGCAAATGACTTAGAGCTAGAAATTCTCAAATGTCTTAGGATCTACCAATTTGAATATCTGCAGAATAGGGCAGGCTGAAGTGGGTAAGTTGTCTCCTAGATTCCCTTTCCCTCCTTAGTAGCTGAACCAATGGGTATCTTTATAAGCCAAGTTATGTTATGTCAGTAAGATTGTTTCCCAGGACTACATATGAAACCAGTCATCTCTGTACTAGTCTTCTCTGTCCTGGTTGTACTTATACAAAACATCACCATATTTACATCCTAATTCACTAGCATCTTAGGGAACATATTTCAGCACAAATAAAAAGCAGTTCTCTATTTAAGGAGGGTATGGGGCGACAAATGGTGATGGACAGAGACTTGACTTGGGTGGCGAACACACGATACAGTGTACAGATGATGTGCTTTAGAATTGTGCACCTGGAATCTAATTTTGTTAACCAGTGTCACCCCAGTAAATTTAATTTTTTAAAAAGTTAAACATCTAGAAGAAAATACAAACAAGCATTTTAATCATAAAGCAGTGTAATAATGCAATGGATATCTTTCTGGCTGGAAATAATGACAAAACATTTAAAATGATAACCAAATGGATGCCAAATATACTCTTAAGAGATACTGACGTAGAAAGTTTCAATCCATCCAGAGAGCTTCTGGATTGGTGGACAGGTGGAGGAGATGCTGGGACAGTGGCGCTCTGGGTGAGGGCATGGAAGCTCCACACCCTTTGCCCATTTTGCCCAGAGCATCTCTTCCGTCTGCCTGTTCCTGTGGTCAGCAGTTTATGTAAGAACATCCACACCTGCCTCTCTCCTTTCTGCACATCCACTCCCTCAATCAGGAAGCCCTCGAGGCAGTTAGTTTCTGGTCAGCATCAGTCTTAGGAACAAAGCCTTGGGTCTTTTTTTTTTTTCTTGTCTTTTTTTTAATATATTTTTATTGATTTCAGAGGAAGCAAGAGAGCTAGAGAGCTAGGAACATCAATGATGAGAGAGAAACATGGATTGGCTGCCCTGCATGTCCCCTATTGGGGGGGATTGAGCCCACAACCCAGGCATATGCCCTTGGTCAGAATCAAACCTGGGACCCTTTAGTCCACAGGCTGATGCTCTATCCACTGAGCCAAACTGGCTAGGGCAAGCTTTGGGTCTTAATATGACCATTTTTATTTCCTTTTGGGGTGGGAAATCTTTTGCAACTTCCTCAAATCTTTAGAAAGGTCATATTTGCTTTTTTGTTCAGTGATTCTAATCTGACATCAGGTAGCTATAATCATAGCATTTCTCATAATTTGGGTGAAACCAGCTGTGGGTTTAGAAGTTGTCTGTATATTTCAAATGACTGTAATGCTCTCCAATTAACGATGAATCAACAGAAGTTTAAGAATTAACATTAAAATGTCCGTACTGCCTATAACAATCTACAAACAATGCAATTCCTATCAAGTTAACTATGTTTTTCACAGAACTAGATCAAATATTCCAGAAACTTACATGGAATCACAAAAGACCCTGAATAGCTACAATAATCTTGAGAAAGAAGAGCAAAATTAGAAGAATCATGTTATCTGATATCAAACTATATTACAAAGCTATAGTAATCAAAACAGCATGGTACTGGCATAAGAACATATAGATCAATGGAACAGAATAGAGGGCCCAGAAACAAATCCTGTATGGTCAATTAATATTTGACAAAAGAGGCAAGAACACACCATGATGTAAAAGCAGTATATTTAATAAATGGTATTGGGAAAATTGGACAGGTTTTTTCCAAAAAAAAGGAAACTAGATCACCTTCTTACATCACATGCAATAATAAACTGAAAATGGATTAAGGATTTAAATGTAAAACAAAAACCCTAGAAGCAAACATAGGCAGAAAAATCTGACATTTCTCAGCAATATTTTTTCTGATATGTATCTCCTTGGGCAAGGACAACAAAAGAAAAAGTAAACAAATGGGACTGTCTTTCAAGTTTTACACAGCAAAGGAAACCATCAACAAAACAGATAATCCACTGAATGGGAGAACGTATTTGCCAATGACACATCTGATAAGGAATTCATTTCCAAAATACATAAAGTACTAACTAATACAACTCAACAAAGGAAGACAATGCAGTTAAAAAATGGGCAGAGGACCTGAACACATATTTCTCCAAAACCACATACAAATGGCCAAGAGACATGAAAGAATGCTCAGTGTCAGTAATCAGGGGGATGCAAATTAAAACGAGGTATCACTTCTCGCCTATCAAATCAACAAATAACCAGTGTTGGCGAAGATGTGGAGAAAAGAGAACCCTCATGTACTGTTAGTGGGAATGTGGATGGTGTAGACACTGGAAAGCAGTAGTTACCTCAAAAAATTAAAAATGGGACTGCTTCATGACCCCACTCCACTTCTGTGAATACACCCAAGAAACTGGAAACACTAATTAGAAAAAATATATGCACCCCTATATTCATTACAATGTCATTTACAATTGCCAGGATTTGGAAGCAGCCCAAGTGCCCACCAGATGAGTGGCTATGCTGTGGTATACACAGTGGAATACTTGGCTGTAAAAGGTACTAGTAGGAAATCTTACCTTTTGGAGCAGTATGGATGTCCTAGAGATTATGATGCTAAGTGAAACAAGCCAGTCAGAAGACAAATACCATATGATTTCACTTATTTGTGGAATCTAATGAACAAAATAGAAACATACTCATACAGAAGACAGACTGCCAACTGTCAGACTGAAGGTGGTTTGAAGGCTTCGTGAAAAAGGTGAAGGGATTAAGCAGACACAGACAACAGGTATACTTGAAACCTATATAATTTGTTACCCAATACATTCAGTAAACTTTTAAAAAGAAAGTACTGTTAAAGTGTGAACTTATTTTGGTATTGTATACATACATAAAGATTCTAACAATTGTGACTTGCACTGTCACAATTTACCTCCAAATTTAGATTTTTAGAGAAATTAGTCTCTTACCTTTCTACATTTCCATGAGTACCCATGTTATAGGTTACATGTCAAAGCTATCACTTAACTATATCTCAGCCTTTATTGGGATTTGTTTTAATCTAGTTGCATTTAGTTGCCCTGTCTCCTTAAATTTAGTGGCTGTTTCTTTCCTTGATTTTAACCTTGAAACTTAAAAAATGCTTTCACTGATTTCAGAGAGGGAGAGGGAGAATATTGTTGAGAATCATGGATTGGCGGCCTCCTGCATGCCCCTTTCTGGGAATCGAGGCCACAACTGGTCCATGGAAACCTTGATCTCCCAGTTCTTAGGTCAATGCTCAACCTGAGCCACACCAGCTGGGCTAACGAAACTTTTGAAGAGTACCCGTTCACATATTCTAGGTTTGTCTGATGTTTTTCCCATTAGGCTAAGGCTATTGATTTTTTGAAAGAATACCAGCGGTGAAATATCCTTCTTATCACATCCTGTAAGAGGATGCATGACACCACTGGTGATACAAACTTAGACCACTTCATTAAAATAGCGGCTGCCAAATTTCTGTTATGAAGTCACTATTTCCCCCTTTCCATACTCTATTCGTTAGACGACAGTCACAAAGCCCAGCCCACACTCAAAAAGAGGATTCTCTTTTCTAACTATAAATGATTAATATTTTTTTAATTAAAAAGGCAAGACACTTAATATTTGGGACCTTTTTTATTTTTATACACATGACAAGATTTTACACCAAGAATAGTCAGTTAAATAGTACAAATTTACATTCATGAGGAATGTTAAAAAAAAAAATTCAACTAAAAAACCCTCTTTCGGTGACCCACGATTCCAACATTTTACAGTGCAGGGGAGAAGGGAGCTGGGGGAAGCATCCAAAAGTCTCTCCAAAAAGAAATGACTTAAATTTTCACATTCCCTCTCCACACAGGATCCAAATGGTGAGTGTAATTTACAATTCATCTTTGTCAGCTGTAGTTTTCTGTGAAAACAAAAATCAGAAGACATTAAAAGCTGGCAGAAATAAAATCCTTAGCTCAAAAGGTTCTTATGTGGAAAAAACAATGAATGGGCCAAGCCTATTTCCATTATTTCAGCTGGAGACTAAAACTCATTTTGCTAATCTGCAAAAAATTTTAGATAATTTAGAACCCAAAGGTCAATGGCCCCTGAACACAATAAAAACTTAAAACACCCTCATGTTAATCATATAGCAAGGGAGAGGAAATGGCCAAGAGTATAGAAGCACTGTGGGCTATGAAAAAATCTGTTTAAAAACATCTCAAGAATGGATGGCTAAAAAATACACACTTTAAAGAAAAAAAAAAAAGATTTGCTCCAGCTTTTGAATTTGATATGAGATGCCTATCTGGGGGCAGATCTCTGTACGCCTGACTGTTACACAGTCCTAACTTTGCCAGAAATAAGAATGCAAGTCCCATTCTTGATTGGTTTTACCTCTGCTGTTTCGTCGTCTTCATCTGTGCCGGCATCCATGTATTCATCTTCGTCTTCGTCTTGCTCTGTGTCTTCTGTGGCATCGTCTGTTGTTTCTTCAGGTTCTTCTTCGGGTTCTTCTTCGACCTAAGGCAACATTTATGAGCCCATTAATGGCTCTATTTTCACTTAGCTCATTTAAATGTATAAGATCATAATTAATTTCACAATCCTCTAATTAGTTAATATCCATCCTAACAAACTGAGATAAAAAAAAAAAGAATATAAAAAGAGAATTTAATTTTTAGCATAGTGCATGACACTTGGAATTCAAACACTTAATTACTTCTAAAAAGTAGAAATTAGTCCAACTTCTGAGCGAACCACTTAAAAACCGGGAAGCCTATTCTTAAAGAAAAATGTAGCCTATGTGGGAAGGTTGGGAGTACAAACCTTTGCATCAAGGTCAATGTTTAAACTGAGACGAAGCATTCTTTCTATTCGATCTCCATATGCTTTAGTGTCTGGTAAAAGATATCCTGACCTCAGTGTTGCTGTTTCAAATAAAACCACGGCAAGGTCCGAAACGGTCTTGTCATCTTCGTCTTCCTGAAATGGGAGAAATCACACTTGATTAAAAGGTACAGAGTACTGAAGATGGAGTATGGTTGTAGTGTGACTCACCTTGACTCGCCGAAGCATGTCTTTGATCAGTGGATGTCTGGGATTGATTTCAAATGTTTTCTTCTGGCTGGCATAGTAACTGTTAAGGGATAAAAAAAGAACATTAACAGCCCAGCCAGCATAGACCTATGAATCAGGAGGTCACAGCACATGCTTAGGTTGTGGGCTCAATCCCCAGTGTGGGCTGTGCAGGAGGCAACCAATCAATGATTCTCATCATTGATGTTTCTATCTCTTCGCCCTTCCTTTCTCTGAAAACAATAAAAATATATATTTTTTAAAAACATTAACAAATATCAGATTTTAGCGTCCATACATTTCCTTTTTTCTAGTACTTCCATAACTACAGTGAACAGCTCTTGGAGAGATCAAGATATAGTCTTACTGCTACATCACACTTTACCTTTTAAAGGGGTACGGGCGTGCTTAGATGAGTTAAATAAAGAGAACTACTTTATTTACTAATGAATCCCAAGTGCCTAGAGCACTGTTGAGTGGATGAACCAACTTAATGTCTTGTTCATCCCCACTTAACTCATTCTCTCTGCCTTAACTGCAGCTCTGGTTCCCACAGAGTTCTGAGTTGTCCAGGCAGACTCTAGGTGTGCGCAAATAACAGTGTCCATGATGCCTTCACCAAACTGGTTCCATAAAAAATTATTCACTGCTTTTATCTGAGGTCAGTTCCCAATTCTGAACAAACCTCATAAACTCTAGCATGTCACTGTCAGTGGTGACTGTCCTCTACCCTATAGCTGCATGCATGGGAGGAACTACATCTGTCCCTGTCGTGGAATACCCAGGATCTGTGCTGGGCTAGAAGATTATGACTTGATTTGTCATCCCGACTAGTCTGAATGGCACAAAGACAGCAGTAATATCTGCTTTAGATCATCAATGCATAAACACAGTAGGTGCTTAAATGCTTGCGGAATCAAAGGCAACTTCTGGTTAATGAATAATTGAATGACTACTATGGTATTACAATGGGCTAAGCAAAAACCTGTTCTCCTCACCTGATATTTATAATCTAGCCAGGGGACAAAACAAATAAGCAAAATAGCACCTTTGCATTTTATTGTAAGAATACATATTGAATTATGATAATTATGAAATGTGTGTGAATGTGTGTATATACATATTTATTTTAGTAAAAACATTTGTGAGAAGAATCCTTAAGCTAGGCCTTGGGGAAAAAAAGTATGATGACTAGGAAGCAAATAAGAAAGAAGCTACTCCAAGCAGAATAAGAAAAGTAGGGAAAAAGCTATTTTCAAGGCCACTGCTGTGACAATAAAACATAAGTTTGAAATATTTATTTCTTTTTTTTTTAATATATATTTTATTGATTTTTTACAGAGAGGAAAGGTGGGGGATAGAGTTAGAAACATCGATGAGAGAGAGACATGGATCAGCTGCCTCTTGCACGCCCCCTATTGGGGATATTGCCCGCAACCAAGATACATGCCTTTGACTGGAATCGAACCTGGGACTTTTCAGTCCGCAGACCGACACTCTAGCCACTGAGCCAAACCGGTTTCGGCTGAAATATTTATTTCTTAAAAATAAAAGGTTCTAAAGATCCACTTACCTCTGATACCTGGACCTTGAGTTCAAAATACTTGCTAACTATTGGGCCATATTTAACTTTAATTTTGTGGGGCATAATATTTAGGTTAAAAAAAGACTTAACTCATTTTTGAGAAACATAATTGTCACTGACCTCATCGGTAACTAAATGTAAAAATGTAAAAGAAGCCTAACTACCAAGTCAAACATATAGTCTAATGAAAAAACAAACAGATTATGTATAACAGATTAAGAAAACTTGGATTTGTATATAAAATACTGTAAAATAAATCATGAGTCCAAGACCTTTTCTTTAGCAATCTAATGTAGGAAGAATCTCTGTAAACTTGTTTTCTACCTACATATAGTAGACATTTACAACACACCAGCTCCTTAGAAGGTAATGGCAGCTTCAGTATGGAAGGCTGGACAGGAGCTAACACTGCAGCAAGAACGTTCTTTTCCCAAGGACACTTACTTTGTAGAGATGTCCTTGCCTGTTTGGTACGCTTGAGCTTTCATGATCCTCTCCATGTTGCCAGACCATCCGTACTGGCTGGCCACAAGAGCACACGGGGACTCCGTCAGGCGCTGAGACACCACAGCCTTCTCAATCTGGGAATGAGAAACGGAAGTTAGATACATATAAATATCAATAATGAAAGTCATTTGACAACTGCATTTCACCTCTTCAAGGATTCATCACTTAAGATATTAAACATAGAGGGAGGCCATTAAAGTACCTCTCATTCATATTTGTCGGGCCATTGTCATTTTATAATCGGAATTTTCTATCAGAAATACTTAAGCACCAACTTTAAAAATATAGGGAAAAAAAAAAAAAAGCCCAGCACTTACATAAAGAATTCTTTGCAGTTCCTAAATTTTAAGTTTGTCTTAAAATTTAACAGTATTAAATGTTGTCTTGACAAGTTTTAATGGTTGCAAAGTAACCAGTTGCTAAGTGTAACCTGTTGGCAAAACAAGTTTTTTAAAAATACAAATACTAAAATTTTCACACTAGAATACCTTGTCCTTGAGGGCTTTATCTTTCATCCAATTGAGCAGAGGCTCAAATTCTTTCTCAAGGGCTTCACGATTCTCCTTAGTTTTCTCACTTTCGTCAAACTTCACTCCTTCCTTGGCAACATTCTGAAACCTCTTCCCATCAAACTCAGGAAGAGCCTGAATGCAGTATTCGTCCACCGGTTCTGTGAGATAAATCACTTCATAGCCCTTTTTCAGAAGTCTCTCCACAAATGGAGAAGATTCGGCCTATAAAATAAAGGAGATTTAAGTTTTCCAAATCTAGCCTTGATATGTTAACGTGTTCATCCCACTAGCTTTGTTTATATATTACTAACAACCTCATTTCCAGGTAGAGAATTAAAGAGGTGCAGAGAATACAGTGACTGACCAGACCTCATATCTGCTACAGTTCAAAATTACATTTAAGTTTCCCTTTTTGTTCTCACACGTGGCTCTAACTTCCAGCTACAAACCACGATCCCTGACAGTTGACATTCATCTCACCTCTTTTCTGCTGGACCCAGCCATGAAGTAGATTTTGTCCTGTTTCTCCTTCATTCTTTCCACATACTGGTCTAGACTAGTAATGTCACTTGGATGATGAGAAGACTGGAATCTAAGAAGTTTGGCAAGACGTGTTCGATTTGAGTGGTCTTCAATCACACCAAGTTTGATGTTGGTACCAAATTCTTTCCAAAAAGTATCATTGTATTTCTCATCGGCAATCTTTTTGATCATGTCCAGAGTTTTACGGACAAGCTTCTTTCTAATCACCTAAACAAAATTAAATAACTGATTAGAGAACTTCATCTCAATACAAGATGTAAAATAGCAGGCAAAAGATACAAAGGCAGGGCACTGTCCTTGCCGTTTATCAAGAGGCAGGGTATAATGAGCACTCCTATGCTGGACTAACCAGAAACTAAGCTGTCAGTAGAAATAGTCACAAGACTGCTTTCATGTCTTATTCTATTTTTAGACTAGGTAGAGGGTGTGCGCATGTGTATACATATGTATGTGTTCACTGTAATTCTTTTGACTTTTCTATATGTTTGAAGTTGTTTTTTATTGCATAATGGGGGAAAATAATAAGAGGACTTGGGAATTCCAGAATAAAATTAAATTCTCCTGAACAACCAAAAACCAGTTTCAAAATCTGGTAACTCTATTAATGGAAACTGTCCTTTGTGGCCCAAGGAGCAAAGCAGCCAGTCTCTTCCCAGAGGTACTCACCTTAAGCAGTTTATGTTGCTGAAGAGTCTCACGGGAAACGTTCAAGGGGAGATCATCTGAATCCACCTACACAGGGTAAAAGAAAGTTCACTGAGCAATAGAAACACTGGAAAAAGATAAACCAAACAACAAAAAAATAATCTCCCCTTCTTTCAATCTTCAGATACTTACAACACCTTTGACAAAATTAAGGTACTTGGGCATCATGTCATGGAAGTCGTCAGTGATGAACACTCGGCGCACATACAGCTAAGCAGAGGACAACAAAAAGGTTACTTTTGGGAAATAGTACTTTCAAATTTAAAATGCTATTTACATTACTTAAAAACCCACCTTGATGTAATCACTCTTCTTAGATCCATATTCGTCAAACAGACCACGTGGAGCAGAAGTAGGTACGAATAAAATTGACTTGAAGGTAACTTCCCCTTCAGCAGTGAAATGGATATAAGCCATTGGGTCATCACTTTCCTATGGAAATTTGGTACTTCATTATGCAAAAGGCATAAAAAAGGTGGTACAAAACAAGCGCTCTAAAGAATTAGTAAGTAATTTATTATGCGGTACAGTCCAATTTAGCCCTTATTAATAAAGTTCCTGCCTGGCCGGGTTGGCTCAGTGGTTGATCATCAACTTATGAACCAGGAAGTCACAGTTGATTCCCAGTCAGAACCCCAGTAGGAGGGCATGCAGAAGGCAGCCGATCAATGCTTCTCTCATCACTGATGTTTCTCTCTCCCACTCCCTTCCTCTCTGAAATTAATAAAAAAATATATTAAAAAAAAAAAAAAGTCCCCTTACCAAAAGAGGGTGGGGAGGGCCTGGAGGGAAAAAGAAACAGCTAAGATGACATGGCTGTTTTGATGGAGACTGTCAATAGCATTATTCCTAAACTCAGAAAGGTTCCACTTGTGTGAGAGAACAGGATGGGAAAACCGCTACCCTGCCTAAATGGCAAAATCATACAATAATTCATGAGTGTACTGGCCAACCACAGAAAGTACTCAGGCAGATTTTCCCCAGGGAATGCCTATAGCAGTAGCTATAAAGAGATGATTGCATTATCCATTACTGTATCCACATGTGGCTATTCCAAATTGAGATGTGATTAATAATAAGTGTGAAATATACAAACAGACTTGGAAGACACAGTACAAAAAAATCCTAAAAAGTAAATTATAATTTTTTATATTGTACATGTTGAACTAATACTATTTTGGATATGTTGGGTTAAATAAAATATATTAACAATTAACTTCACACTTGTTTCAACTTAAGAAAAAATTGTGGCTCCAAAAAAGATCCTATATAATAAAAGGCTAATATGCAAATCAACCAAACAGTGGAATGACCAGTCACTATGATGCTCACTGACCACCAGGGGACAGACACTCAACACAGGAGCTGCCCCCTGGTGGTCAGTGCGCTCCCACAGGGGGAGCACCACTCAGCCAGCAGCCAGGCTCAGGGCTGCAGGGCAGTTGCAGGAGCCTCTCCTGCCTCAAGGGCAGCACTAAGGATGTTCGACTGACATCCCCTAAGGCTCCCGAGAAGGCACAGGCAGAGCTGAGGGGGACCTACCCTCCCCGTCCCAAGTTCACGAATTTTGTGCACCAGGCCTCTTGTTTAAGATAACAGTATTGGCTTACATTATATTTCTAATATACAACTGCCCTAGATACATGGTCGGCAAATTCTGGCTCGAGAGCCACATGTGGCTCTTGGGCCCCTGTGGCTCTTCCACAAAATACCACAGCTTGGGCGAGTCTATTTTGAAGAAGTGGTGTTAGAAGTTTAGGTTTAAAAAATGTGGCTCTCAAAAGAAATTTCAATCATTGTACTGTTGATATTTGGCTCTGTTGACTAATAAGTTTGCTGATCACTGCCCTAGATGAAATACCTTTATATACACTAGGACTTTAGAGAACTAAGGGAAAGTTTTTAGAGTTTTAAAGGGATGGCTGGATGTTAATGTTAAGGAAAACAAAAAAGGTTAAGTAACAATAAATGGAATAAAGAGTAAAGGACAATACAATCATATAATATTAAGTATTCTATCTAGCTATGCTAAATAAGTGCATTAAACTATTCTATTTTGTACAAAATGTGGTTTTGGAAAACATTAACTTGGAACAGTCTTACTCTCTGCCAGTTTTGGATTAAGAGTTACAAGAAGGAATTAGTAAAAGAAAAAACAGAGTTAGTAATTATTCCTGTCTAGGCATGCAGTGACCTCACAGTAATTATTTGATGTTTTATAAACAAGCTCTTCAAAGAATTAGTTAAAAGCCACTCAATAACACAACTTTGTTTTATGTGTTCTATAGTAGAAACCAAACACGTAACTCATGGAGGTATATATTTTTTTCTATAACACAGACATCTTGGCAACCTGGTAAAGCCTACAGATTTCTTTTCAGAGTAATTTTTTTAATGCATAATATAAAATACACAGGATTAAAAAGGAAATCAATTGTAAAGTAGT
>PVJN01046047.1:0-16613 GCA_004026805.1 Lasiurus borealis
AGGTTGGCAGCGGGGGGTGGTTGAGGGCAAGCAGGCTGGTAGGCAGAGTGGTTAAGGGCAATCAGGCAGGCAGGCAGGCAGGTGAGCAGTTAGGAGCCAGCAGTCCTGGGTTGCGAGAGAGATGTCCAACTGCCAGTTTAGGCCTGATCCCTGTAAACCAGCAGTAGGACATCCTTCAAGGGGTCCCAGATTGGATAGGGTGCAGGCCAAACTGAGGGACACCACCCCCCATGCACAAATTTTGTGCACCAGGCCTCTAGTGGTTTCATAATTGTCCAAGTCCATGGAATCACTAGGAGGTGGCTGCTCCTCTATGCCCTTGTCACATTTCAGGCTAGAATCCAGAATTGTAGTTGGAGCTAGGAATTCCAGTGCTCTGTAATCTGAAGAAAGGGGATAGTCATTCCTTGTAAAGGAAGCACATAGAGAAGAAAAATCATCACTCTATATAGGAACAACCAGCAACGCCTAACACACATGAAAGTAGTATCATTATTCCTACATCAGAAGCCTTGTCTAAATGTTTGCTTGAGGACCAGATTTGTTTTAACCTCTATTTTGAAATAATTTTAGATTTACAGAAAAGTTACTAAGTAGTTTCCATTTAATTTCACCCAGTCCCCTCCTAAAGTTAACATCTTCTATAACTCCTATAAAATGATCAAAAACAGGACACTAACATTTGTACAGTGCTATCAATTCAAATACAGACCTTATTCAAATGTCACCAGGTTTTTCTCTAACAGCCTTTTTCTTTTCCAGATCTGGCCCAAGATTTCACATTGCATTTAGTTATCCTGTCTCCGTGGGCTTCTCCAACCTGTGATCATTCTTCTGTCTTTTTTTTTTTTTTAACTCTTCAGGACTTTGACATTATTGAAGAACATTGGTCAGTTAATTTACAGAATCATTCTCATTTTATTTTGTCTGATGTTAGTTTCATTGGATTATACATGTTTAGAAAGACCACAGAGGCAAGCTTGTGTCTTTCTCAGTGCATGTCAGGGTACATATGTCAGTAGGTTTTATGTTTAGTAACATACCAATAATCACTTGCCTAAGATTCTGTCTTTGGATCTTGAATCTCTCCACTATAAGTTACAGTTTGCCCATTTGTAATTAATATGTATTTTGGGGAAGAGATTTGAGGCTATGCAAATACTATTCAATTCCCCTTCAAAATTTCACCTACTAATTTTAGCTTCCATTGGTGGGTCATATATGCAACAATTATTATTATGGCATTTTTCCAATGTTAATCCCCTCCCTTATTCTTCTACATTTAATTAGAATTCTTTATTAAGAAAAAAGCTGTCTCTTCTAGTTGATTTTTTCCTCCAATTTAATTATAATGTGCCTTGGTGTCGGTTTTGTGGGGTTAATTTTGCTTGGGACTCAGTGAGCTTCTTGGATTTGTGTGGGGTTTTTCTTTCCTATATTGGGGAAATTTTCTGTTATTATTTCTTCCAACAGGTTCTTTAATCCTTGCTCAGTTTCCACTCTTTCTGGAACCCCAATTATGCAGATGTTGTTTTGTTTCATGTTATCCCAAAGTTCCCTTAGGCTCTCCTCTTGCTTTTTAACTTTTTTTTTCTAGAAGCTGCTGTACTTGGGTATTTTTTTCCTACTGTGTCTTCTAGCTCACTGATGCGGTCCTCTGCTTCTTCTAATCTACTTTTGATGCTTTCTATTGAGTTCTTTAAAGTAGTGATGTAATTTTTTATTTCTTCTTGCATTTCTTCTTGCTTCTTCTTCATTTCCTCTTGGGTCTTCTTCATTTCCTCTTGGCTCTTACTCACATTATCAATTTTGTCTTCCATACTTTTCATCCACCGTATGATCATTTCTCTGAACTCTTTCTCTGGCAGGCTTATTTCTGCTTCTATTTCGTTTACTTCCTTTTCTGGTGAAACCTGCCTTTCTGTCGTATGAAGGCTGTTTCTTCTTCTGCCCATGGTCTTTCTTCTCTGGGTGTCTGGTTATGTAGTTCTCTCTCCTACATTGATTCAAAAACACAAACTACAATACGACCCGATACAACACACAAGGCACTTAACAGAAATGTTTTCCCGATGTTAATAATCACAAATAAGGTGACCACCAATGAAAGACAAATTAGGGGTAGGTAGAGAAAGAAGAGGAAAATGAGGAAAAAAGAAAGGAAAGAAGTGCCAAAATCAAATTGGGAGAGGGGAAAATAAATAAATAAATAAATAACTAAATAAATAAATAAATAAACAAAAAATAAAATAAAATAAAAAATAAAAAGGAGAAGAAGAAGAAGAAAAGAAAAAGAGAAAAAAAATCAGAGAGAAAATGAAGAGGATAAGAGAGAAAAGGGGAACAAAATATAGATGTCAGGAGAAAACTCCAATAGAACAGTCACTAATCCCAACAAAGGCCAGCAACCAGTACCTGGAAATTAATACAAACTACAAATAACAACTGGTATCGAGGGAGGCAAGGGAAAAGAGAGGTAAAGAACAAATCAAAACAAAGCAAACAAAAAGCAAAATAAAACAAGTAGAGTAAGCTAAAACAATCTCACAAAAAAGTACAAAAAATCAATACAATCACCATTCAGCCAAATAGCAACAAAAGGACATAGAGAAAAACAACTTTTTGGATAGTGAAGACAAGAAGAGAGAGATTTCTATGAACTTGTAGTAGGGGATTTGAAATTAGATATATAAGTGGGGTGAAATATTAACCAGATAAAGAGAAAGAATAGGGAGAATCTAAAGTTGGGAAAGAGAAATAAGACAACAAAATGGGGAAAGTTAGGAGGAAAGTGTTGGTATAAAGGTAGAGTTGAGATGGAGTAAAATTATGCTAAAGAAAGATGAAAATAGAATGTAGAACTCTAATCCCAAAGTAAAATAAAGAGAAAACAAAATGACACTTGTTTTTTTCCAAAAAGGCGAAATAGTAATAGTAATAATACTAGTTGAAAACAAAAATGTAATAATTAAAAAGGTAAAATCAATTGAGGAAGAAAGAAAAAATAGTTTTTTTAATTAAAATATGCACAAATAAAAAATAAAAATTAAATTAAATTAAAAAATTTAAAAAAGAAAAAAAATAGAATGGTCATTCACTTCCATTATTCTTCTTGCCACTCCTGTTTCCCAGTAGGGAGGGTATTGCAGTTCCCTGTGTTCCACTGCTGATGTTTTAATCTCTTTATTCTTTTGTGGCTATGCGAGAGTCAATTTGTGCATCACCCACTGGGTGGCAGTGTTTCGGAATTGACTTCTGAGACAAAGCACAAGACCTCTCTAGGTTGTACTCAGATCCTGCTACTCTGTGGTTCTCAAAACCGGTTTGTGGGAATTTTGTAGCCAGGACACTGTAATAACCCCCAGGCTGTCCTTCTGCCTCAGATCAAAATGAGTTGTTTTCTAGAGCTTCCCTCTGCCAACAGCTCCGAGGGTCTGCTTCCACACTTAGGGATCACACCCTGCCCCACATTTGCGGACCTATCTAGAGGCAGCTTTCCCGCAGCCTGGTTCCCACAGTGTGCGTGTCTCTGTTCTGTGGGACAGGAGACCTCACCTTTTCCCAGGCGAAATCTGACCTTTCTGTGTGCCATGTGGATCTCCTCTGAGTCTGTGTGTCTGTGCTGATTGGAGATCGGTGTTCTGGGTCCTCAGCTATTTGGTGAGTGCTTCAGCTGCAGCTTTCAGACCACTGCAGACATCCACCTCCCTCTGTAAGACGGTGCAGTCTCCGCACTCGTGGTGGTGGCTCCAGCAGACAAAAACCCCGTGGCAGTGGGGCTTCCTGGTCAGGAGAGCCCCGTCCATCAGTCCCCCACCTTTTCCTGGAGGATAACTGACTCTTAACTTGTCAACAAACACTTTCAGTGCGACTCTCAGCTGCTCTCTCTCCCTCTGCCCAGTGACAAAGCTCCAGACGCATCCGTCTATTCTGCTGCCATTTTTTCTCCCTTCATCCTGTCAGTCTTTATTAAAAATTTTCCTCCCTCAGTATATTTCCCCCAGTTCTCACATACGTCTATTTCTTTTTTAAAATATTTATCTTTATTGATGTTTTTAGAGAGAAACAGCAATGCAAGAAAGACATATCAATCAGTTGCCTCCCAGATGCACCCTAACCAGGGATAAAACCCACAGTCTGGGTTATTTGCCCTTGTGGGGAATCGAACCAGCGACCCTTTGGTGCATGGAATGACAACTAACTGTGTCATACCCGCAGTCCATTTACATATTTCTATTTACTCTTTGTACATTTGTTATGGCAGAATTACCAGGCGGCAGGAGAACAAACAACCAAGCACTCGGAAGATTTAGAAGAAGGCACTTTCTTGCAGGAGCACTGGTGCTGACTCAGGGGAATTGGTTCCCAAATGCAGCGGGCTTTCTCTTATGTGGCCTTAAGTTCTTTGTCTCTCAGCTTCCGAGCTTTTGCATGGGCTTTTGCAGCCCCTATGATGGTGGAAAGAGGAGAAGTGAGGTTATGACCAATGGCCCTGGCTGGCGCCAACAGTCAACCCCTCTATGAGGCTGTTTATGGTTTATGGCCTCTGAAAATTTTGGGGGAAACACGTTTTACAAGGCTAGGGCATAAACAGGAAGGGGTTTAGATCTTAATTATAAGTTAGTGTAGGTGTCAGAATGCAGGTTGACTGGTCACAGGCTCAGGTTGCTATCCCAAGTAGCTGTCATACAGGGAATGATGGGCAGAGATATTTTGTCCAGTATGAACAAAGATAAATTGCCTATCCTCATGTTTTGGAAATAGTCATTTGTTCTTTGACTTTCAAGATGAATGGGAGCAGATTATAGGAGTCATTCTCTATTTCAGCCATCAATTTTCAGCAGGCACCAAGTAAGGTGACTTCATATGACACTGGCATTAGGTGATACTTCTTTGTGTTGTAGTATTGCGGTTGACTTCAGAAAAGGATTGCAATACTTATTTGAACAACTACTTATATCATCATTTTTTGAACTAAAAATAATTTTTAAAAGCATATTTTTCTGTAAGAAATTTAAAGCAAATGTTGTCTTTTCTATTTCTGTATGACACTCACTTAAATGGCCTATGTGCTTTTAAGTGAGAGCCACATTAAGTATTATAACTATTCGCCATCCTAACTGTTACAGAAGACCAGAGAAAAGCAAAGCAAAGCTTAGAGAATGGGGAGTTACATTTTATTATAACTATGGGCATGCCCAGAGAAAAATGTGTCTTTCAAATTCTGAGACCCCCAAAATGGAGGAAGTCCTTCCTACTTATACTTTTTCTAGTTCTTTGTCTTCCAAATTCAGAATGAGACTTTTGGACCTTCTGAGAAAGAAGGCCTGTGTGCTGAGAAGGGGCCATGAGACCATATTTCAAGGCCTGGCCTGGTGCCAGCACTGAAAATTCTGTCTGAGGCATAGTTTATGGCCTCTCTGGAATGGGAGTAGTCTTATTTCCCTTATTATTTAAGGAAGCAAGTGTTTACAGAAGCCCAAATAGCAGGGTTAAATTTTCAAATAGCAGTTTTTATATAAGATAGATGCTTCAAAACAGGAGTTTATGACTTTAATTTTTTTTTTGCAGGTACATCAGAATGCATATCTCTGATACATGTTTTATTGTGGATGTAGAAGAAAATTTTTTAAAATAATTTTTTATTGTTCAGATTATTATAGTTGTCCCTCTTTTTTCACCCCATATCTCTCCTCCATCTGGCTCCCACCCTCTGCCCTTACCTCCTCCCAATTATCCTCATCCATAGGTGTATAATTTTTGTCCAGTCTCTCCCTGCATCCCCTCACCTCTTTCTCCCTGAGAATCATCAGTCCACTCCTTTTCTATGCCCCTAATTTTATTATATTCACCAGTTTATTCTGTTCATCAGATTCTCAATTCACTTGATTTTTAGATTCACTTGTTGATAGATATGTATTTGTTATTCATAATTTTTATCTTTACCTTTTTCTTCTTCTTCCTCTTCTTAAAGAGTACCTTTTAACATTTCATATAATACTGATTTGGTGTTGATGAACTCCTTTAGTTTTTCTTATCTGTGAAACTCTTTATCTGACCTTCAATTCTGAATACCTTTGCTGGGTAGAGTAATCTTGGTTGTAGGTTCTTAGTATTCATCACATTGAATATTTCTTGCCACTCCTACTCTGGCCTGCATAGTTTCTGTTGAGAAATCAGCTGACAATTGTATGGATGCTCTCTTGTAGGTAATTACTTTCTTTTTGCTGCTTTTAATATTCTCTCTTTGTCTTTTGCTCTTGGCATTATAATTATGATATGGCTTTGTGTGGTCCTCTTTGAATTCCTTTTGTTTGGGGTTCTGTGTGCTTCCTGGACTTGTAAGTTTATTTCTTTCACCAGATGGGGCAAGTTTTCAGTCACTATTTCTTCAAATAATAGGTTTTCAGTGTCTTGCTCTCTCTATTCTTCTGGTACCTCCATAATTCTGATGTGGGTACACTTGAAGTTGTCCCAGAGCTCTTTACACTATCTTCACATTTTTTAATTCTTTTTGCTTTTTGATTTTCTAGTTGAGTGTTTTCTGCTTCTTTATATTTCAAATCTTTGACTTGATTCTTGCGATCCTCTATTCTGCTGTTAGGTTTCTGTATAATATTTTTTATTTCAATCAGTGTGTTTAATTTATGTTTAGTTGGTTCATTTTCATCTGTAGTTGGTCCTTTTTCATCTCCTCTTGGGTCTCGCAAAATTTATCCATCTTTTCTAGGAAATTCTTGAAAAACTTTATGGTTTTGAACTCTATATCCAGTCATTAGTTTTCCTCCATTTATTTCGTTTGTGATCTGTTCTTTTGTCTTCACATATTTCACTGCTTCCCTGAGTTGGTAGAGTAGCTTTGTGTGCTAGATATCCTATGTGGCCCAGTAGCTCCACCTCCCCAATTACCTGAGGTGGACACTCATTGCGCACCCCTTTGTGAACTGTGTGTACAGTCTTGTTGTAATTCATTCTTGTTTTTTAATGTATGTTATTGATTTTTTACAGAGAGGAAGGGAGAAAGATAGAGAGTTAGAAACATTGATGAGAGAGAGAGACATTGATCAGCTGCCTCTTGCATGCCCCTGCTGGGGATGTGCCCGCAACCGAGGTACATGCCCTTGACCGGAATTGAACCTGGGACCTTTACAGACTGACACTCTGTCCACTGAGCCAAACTAGTTTCATCTGTAATTAATTCTTGATTGTTGTTGGTATCACTGGGGGGAGTTGACCTCCAAGCCAAGTGGTTGTGAGGATCAGCTGTGTCTGTGCATACAGGCTTGCCTCCAGACCTCTGCCTTTGGCACACATGTGCGTGAGCTTCCAGACCTCTGTCTTTCTGGTTCCCTTGAGTTTCTGTGCACTTTAGGGACCCATATGAGTCTGGGTTCCCAAGGTCTTACCCGAAACTGGGGTTCAGTGCAGTTGGATCTGGATTTCAGTGCTGTTGTGAGGTTCTGTTTTTCTCCCACTAGAGAAAGCCAGCGGCTCAATCAGCAGTCAACACTCTATGTGTACACTTTTGCGTGCCCCTAGACTTCTGTCTTTTGGGGATCCCCTAAGTTTCTGTGCACTCTTCCTTTTCATAGCAGTCCAGACTGTGGCTGCCACCACAGAACGAGCAGGAGGGTTGGCTCTGCTCTAGACTACAAAGTTTCAATTTTGGAAGATAAATAAATTCCAGATCCCAGGGCCTCCACTTGGGTTGCTGGGGGGCATGACTGGCCTGCAAACCACCACACAGGCCACCACACACCCCAAGGGAAACCCCACCCTGATCTGGGACATGCTTCAGGCCAAACCAGCCATGCACCAGGCCTCTATCCTATCTAATAAAAGAATAATATGCAAATTTACCATCACTCCAACACATAAGATGACTGCCCCTATGTTGTCAAAGATCCTGCCCCCAGGTGGACACAAGATGGCTGCCACAAGATAGAAAGCAGGGGAGGGTAGTTAGGAGAAATCAGGCTGGTAGGTGAATGGTTAGGGGGTGATCAGGCTGGCAGGCAGAAGAAGTTAGGGGCAATCAGGAAAGCTGGCAGGCAAGTGATTGGAAGCCAGCAGTCCTGAATGGTAAGAGGGATGTCCGTTTAGTTACAATCCTACCTACCAGGATCGGACCTAAACAGGCAGTTAGACATACCTCAAGGGGTCCCAGATTGGAGAGAGTACAGGCTGAGCTGAGGAACACCTCCCCTATGCATGAATGTCATGCACCAGGCCTGCAGTTCTATATAATAAAGAGGTAATATGCAAAATGACCATCATTACAACATACAAGATGACTGCACCTATGTGGTCAAAAATGGCTGCCCCCATGTGGACACAAGATGACCACCACAAGATGGCCCGCAGGGGAGAGCAGTTAGGGGTGACCAGGCCAGCAGAGGAGGGCAGATCAAGCTTATAGGGGAGGGCAGTTAGGGGTGACCAGGTTGTCAGAGAAGGGCAGTTGAGGGTGACCAGACCTGCAAGGGAAGGAAGTTAGGGATGACTGGGTTGACAGAGGAAGGCAGTTGGAGACAATCAGGCCTTTAGAGGAGGACAGTTGTGCATAGACCCAGGCCTGCAGGGGAGTGCACTTAGGGATGACCAGGCCTGCAGGGGATGGCACTTAGGGATGACCAGGCATCTAGGGGAGGGCAGTTGGGGGCAACCACACCTGAAGGGAAGGGCAGTTGTGGGGGACCAGGCCTATAGGGGAGGGAAGTCAGGGGCAATTGGGCTGGCAGAGGAGCATTTAGGCATTAATCAGGCTGGCAAAGGAGTGGTTAGGGTGTGATCAGGCTGGCAGGCAGAAATGGTTAGAGGCAATCAGGTAGGCAGACAGGCAGGTGAGTGGTTGGAGGCAGCAGTCCTGGATTGTGAGAGGGTTCCCAGATTGGAGAGTGTGCAGGCTGTGCTGAGAGATACCCGCCCCCACCCCTGAATTTCATGCACTGGAACTCTAGTGATAACTATAATAATGAAGGAATTTGTGGTCTCTGTCCTGGCACCCAGGGCATTTGGTTGTGCCCTGAAAGGTCCAGAAAAAAAAGGGGGAAAATTACCCTGATATTTCAATGATATGTTATTGTAGTTGCAAAAAGAGAATAGGCTCAGTTCATGTAAAAATTGACCTATGTTAGGGAAGACACCATCCTATGACATGACTACTCACCACAGCTGCTTTTAAAGTTTTAATTTCAGACCATCCTTTGTGTTTACTTAAGGTCTTTTAGTTTACATGACTGCTGTCCAGTCCTTCCCTGAACCGGTCAGGTCAGCATGTGGCCCCTTTAGTCCACATACTGATGATCTCTGGATGCTGGATTAACCTGTGACATTTATTTTTATCTTTCTTAATTACTGACATTTTCTAAATTATAAAGGGAAAATAAACATGTGTCACATTAGCTCATTATTCAGCAAAGAGTCATTCTCTTTGTCCCATCTCTATAGAGAAACAAACATTGCTATCCCATTGGAGCTAGGGTTAGCCAGGGAGTTGGATATGAAAAGAAGTGATTGTCTGTTTGTCCCAAACCAAGGTTTCAAGAGGCATCTCTTATTTGTAGCCACACAGATAGCAGCTTCTGACCTCTACCTGGAGAAAGTGCTTCAGATAACTCTACCCCTCCAGCCAAGGTCCACCCATATCCTGGAGCCAGAAGGAGGTACTTTAGTCTACTTACAGACAGGTGAGAAAGAAAGACATACTAGCTATATTTGGGGGCTAGGTTTTTCCAGCAAAACTGAGTAACACAATATATGCCTACTGTTTTCAAACTCTCTCTGTTAGTTATCATGCATCATACCAATTTCCTTCCAAAAATAACAAACATATAAGCTGCTCCTGATAGTACTTCGATTTCTTAATTATGTATAATGGGAATTCATCTTCAATGTATTTGTTCTGTGAGTATCTAATTCATTTGTAGATGTTTGATTTTACGTGTAAATTTGATGTTTACACAAAGAGAGCTGGAGCTGAAGCTCATTTTCTAAAGCACTTACATTTTGCATTTACTCCTGCAAAGCCTTTTCCTTACCCTATATGGAGAACCCGTTCTGACTTCACTGACCACAGCCACGGGTGGTCAGGAGAAATTCTGCTGGCTGCAAACAGTGAAGTGTGATTTCAATTTTTAGGAACTTAGATGTCCGTGGTTAATAACTCTGTATACTACAGTACTGTTTTTCAGTGTGCCTCCAATAGGAGTAAAATCTAAGCTTAAAATAAAAAATCTTGGCTTGTTATTTGTAAAACTTTGAATATTTATTACATCTCCAACTAGTGTTGAGTGGTCATTTTTCTAAGTGAAGCACAATCATGATCAGCCCCTCCTTTTCAAGAGTAAAGCTATGGCTGGGAGTATAGGGAGTGAGTATCAAATTATAACTGAAGATTAGTTGGTTGGCTACTTTCTCCTTATTCATTTTCCTGGCCTATTTACAAGTAGTTTTAGGAAAACAACAGAGATACCCACCATGAGTCTGAACTAATCAAGGAAGCTACCCTATAAGTCAGATATCAGGAGTCAATGTGACTGATACAGAGGTGGGATGGTAAAGGGTTGCTAACAGACATTTACCTAACAGAGAAATGGGATTTCAGTCTATCTTCTAACTTAATCTCTTCTTCTCTTTCTCTCATTATGTCCCAGTTTGCTTGCCATAACACCATTGGAGACCATCTATCCATGAGAGAGTCCATGACAAAGTTTTTGTTAGGTTGCCTTCTGCTACTCAGAGGAGACACTACTGATTATTAATTAAAATATATTTAATAGAAAAATATTTTTTTCTAAAGGAGTCTATATTTTTAATTACATCACTTGGTAGGCAGTCTCTACAATTAAAAGGTCGTTATAGGAATCAAAAATAACAAACTTCACCTATAATTGTTCCAAATTAGATCTATATCTATAAAAACTTATGCGACTGTTATGACTGGTCAGCTGGTTGCTATGATGTGTACTTACCACCAGGGGGAAGATGATCAATGCAGAAGCTGCCCCTGGTGTTCAGTGCACTCCCACTGCTAACTTCCCACAGCTGGTTAGCCTAGGGTGGTCCTTCCCACAAGGCAACCAGCCACAATTGGGACTGGTTGAGAAGGCCATGATCACTGGACAGGCCCACTGCTACATGAATTTATACACTGGGCCTCTAGTATAAATATAATCATTTATGAGACAGAGATCTAGAGAGATTAATCATAGTGAATACAGATTAAGGGAGGACTTAATGATGATTTTTTTAGTTCTATAACTTATTATTTTTAAAGGAAATAGCATTAATAAAGCTTTCAGATTTGACCTTTAAATGGCAGTAGAATTGAGTTATATATATACTATTAATGGTAAAGGATCCTTCCCAATTTAAATCTCTGATATTGTGGAAAACTGTAGATTTCCATAATCACTTTCTGTAAAGGAACTGTTAAAAATGGTCTAACTCAGTGAGGTCAGTTAACAAGATTATCAGTTATTTAGCTACAATAAAATGGGTAGAGAAACTGTGATACCCAATTCTATGTTTTGTGATGTAAAAGACCTCCTAGACAAAATAGTTAATTTCCAAAGGCAAAAGTATTTTTGCAATTCAGGTCCAGCACAGTACCCATCAAAGAATAAACACTGGACAATGTTCTGGAGCTAAACTGATTAATCCTCTTTAAGTTTTTTAATTGTTGTTAGAGAAGTTATTAAGTAGAAGAAAGAGCATCAACTAAAACACAAGGAATGTCAAATATTTAGTGAGAAAAGTTACTATTCCAACAGAGTAGTTTGACCTGGGGGGTGAGGAGATCTGCATGGAAAGGGGCTGGAACAAACTAGACTCATAAGCAGAGGTGTTTTCCCACATGGGAATTTCTGCCAGCTGTGAAGAGGCATGGAGATCAAAGGTGATATCATTTAAATTAAGTTCCTTTTTTCTCTGAGCAACCTAATTTAGAATTTTTATGGAAACAAATTAACTTTGTAAAGTGATTAATGTGATGCTTAAAATAGAGTAATAATATCCTCCATTGTTTCTAGGGAAAATTCAGAAGTTAAGCAATGTCCTGGGCATCCAGCCTACAAAATTTTAACCTAAGGTCATAAGAAGTGTCATCCTTTGGTATGACTGTTCATCAGCTTTCTGAACAGATATACTACAAGTGAAACATATAGAGAATCTTGACTTGACTTTGATTCAAGGTAGGCATTACCAAGTCGAAGAGATTTATTCAGAGGTGCCTACAAGCTATGAAAATGGCATAGATGGCAAATACTTTGTCTAATTTTGGTTTTGTCCTTGCACCTAATATGATTCATGTGTATATTTTTCTTTCATGAAGAATCTGCCCATTGACTGCAAAATCCTGCCAGTTCTAATGTCAGGGTTTTAAGAGCTTTCCTTACTCTAACCAGATTAGTTTTAATACTATTAAACACTGTAGAAAATTGGAGTGGAAGCCTGTGTTATAAAACAGCTATAGAGTGTTTTGTGTTTTGTTTTGTTTTTCAGATCCTTGAACCAAGGCTTCATATTTTAAGGTATGTATTATGTTTCACAGTGGAAATAATTAGTTAAAAATAATTTTATAGAAGTGAAAGCAGGGCTCAGAGATTTTAATTGCCTCTTTTTAATCACTCCATAAGTGTCTGTCAGTCAACATTTAACTTTCATGTATGAGACCTTATCATACAATAGAAAGATGGTATAAATTAAGGACGTAGACCTCCGTCTATTTCCAGGGAATGTCAAATGTAGATATGGTAATTTAAAAAAGAAAATTACCTGTTGTTATTTTTCCTAGTTCTATATTTCAATAATGATGGTCTTCATTTTTTCATTACTTCTTCTTCTTTTTTATGATTATAGCTGTCTGCTCAGGATAACTGCATTATTGGCCATTTCTGTTTCTTTTTGTGAGCAATTTTTGATAGAAAATAAGATGGAAAAATTAGGAAGCTATGAGGTGTCTCAAAGAGAGAAAAGAGGTTATCATCAAGAAAGGATAAACAGATGAATAGCAACAAAGCCACAGTGGTAATGTGGCTGATGGAGGAAGATCCAGTTGGTATGGGACAAAGTGTTTTCTTTATAGAAGTTGCTCACATTTCCTATGCTCTGTTCTGGGATCTCAAAGTGGCAGTTGGTTGGCATTTTGTCCATAGGCAATGGTTCAGTGGAACTTCACCCTTTAGGACAGCTTAGGTATTAAATCCTTTACACGTTCTCCCTGGTTTTTGCAAGAGAAGATTCAGATCCTTAAGACCCCTTCCAGGAATGCGATCGATCTCTGCTTCTTCATCAGGTTGAGTGAGACACAGAAGCACACTCCTCCACCCCCTACATATTTATGCACTCCTTTCCCACTCTGTCTTATCTAATCTTTGGGATATATAAAAAAAAAATCATTCTCTATACTGATATCCAAATTCGTGAGTGTTCTTTTTTCAATAGTTTGGTATGGGGAAGGGTGATGCTGAGATACATGTGAGCGAGCAGAAGGAAGAAATTAAGTAAAAACATACAGGATATCCCTAGATGGTTTGACTCAGTGGATAGAGCACAGGCCTTTGGACTGAAGGATAACTGGTTCAATTCCAGTCAAGGGCACATACCTGGGTTGTGGGTTTCATCCCCAGTAGGGGTGTGTAGAAGGCAACCAATCAATGATTCTCTCTCATTATTGATGTTTCTATCTCCCTCTCTCCTTTCTCTCTGAAATCAATAAAAATATATTAAAAAACATACAGAATAATATTTTAAATAAAATTTTTGCAATATATTTTTGAAATTCCCCACTCTATGTTTCAGTAGAAATGAACGGGACTCCTATCTTTTTACTAGTATCTCTACATACTACCTACCAATTCTTACACTTGCATGTGTGCACACATACAAACACACATACATACTCACATACACCCTCTTCTCTCTCTTTTCTACACAACAGTGACTCTCATGATTCCTCTTTGATGGTGATTGACAGAGCAGAATAATACTACATCCTGAGATTTCTCACCTGTCCTATGACAAAACTTACCCATTGGTATTTCTGCCTGCCTCTGGGCTTGTTTTAGTCTGGCATTCTCCATATTATAGCCTGGGTGTTTCTCAAAATCATCAAGTCATTCTCTATTTAAAATCCTGCAATGTTCCCAGCCAAGTTGGAAAAATAGGAAACACATTTATTCTCTTGCCTGAAATAACAACATAAAAGCTAATATATATGAAACAATACATATTTTTATGATTACTGGAAATTGGGCAAAAAGGGGCAGTGATCTATAAGAGATGGGAAACAAATGAGGCAAGGCCTACAATTGCCCTACTATACTGCCTTGAAAGTGCTTCCAGGTTTCAGTATCAGGAGAGAGGACATAATGCAGCCTGGATGACTCTCTGTGTTGAGGAGAAAGTTGAGAGTCTGGGGAGATAACAGGCTAGGGTACACAGGCCAGAGTACCAGAGTTTAGAGTGCTCAGAGAGGGAACTTCTGAGACATGTGGAATAGCATCCCTCTTGAGTGTTCAGCTGAGTATTGATCAGGCTAGGATGTGAAGAACCTATGTGAGGCCAAGTGAAGAGCTACTTAAAAGGATCTGAGGCAACAATAATTGGAGTTCCCATTTGACCAGAACAGTGCCTATTTCTACCAGCCAGACTGGAAAAACTCATAATTTAGGAAGCACTGGGTAGAATAACCAGAAAGTCCTTTTTTTGGTAGCAGTGAATAATTAAACTGAACAGTTAGAGCTAGGTTGAACACTGTATGAAAGCAAGAACAAAGCTGTAATTTGACCATATCCCAGATCAAATATCAAAAATATTTATGAGGATATAAAAATATCCAACACAAAACAAGATCGCATTCATTATTTCTGGTATACAGTAACATATTACCAACCATGTAAAGAATCAGGAAAATGTGATCTGTAAGGAGGAGAAAATTCAATGAATTGAAACTGAACCAGAACTGACACCAACATTAAAATTAACAAAGGACATTAGAAAGGTAATTATAACTGCATCCCATATTTTCAAGGAGCTAGAGGGAAGGTTAATTATGTTAGAGTCAAGATATATTTAAATATAAAACAAATAAAACTTCTGGAGATGAAAACTACAGTGTCTGAGACTTAAAAACAATATTGAAGAGAATTAATTCAAAAATACATGTTGCAGAAAAATGGATTAGTGAACCTGGAGACATAGAGAGAGCTTCACAGTGAAACCCAGAGAAAAAAGACAGTGAAAAAGATAGACAGAGCATCGCAGACCTGTGGGATAACTTCCAGTTACTAAATGTATGTATAATTGATTTTTTTAACATTTTATTTATTTATTTATATGCATTCTTTATTGTTTAAAGTATCATATATAGTATTACATATGTCTCATTTTAGCCCATTGACCTCTCCCTGCCCCCCTCCACATTCCCTAGCACATGCCCTCACTCCCCTAGTGTCTGTGTCCATTGGTTATTGTGCAATTGAATTATGAGTGAAAGTATAAACAGGAGATGAGACAAAACAGATATTTGAAGAAATAATCACCTAATTTTTTTTTCCTAATTTGTTTAAAAATATAAACCTATAGTTCAAAAACTTCAACAATGCCAAGCACATGATACATTAAAAACAACAACACCAAGACACATCATGATCATACCTAGTCAAAAATACAAAATCTTAAAGCACATGAAATATTTAAGGAAATGCATATTGGAACTACAGTAAGATACCACTACACATCTGTTAGAAGGCCATACCAAGTATTGGTGAGGATTTGAAAGAGTTGGAACTCTTGTGGGGTTGTATAATGATGCAATCTTTGAAAAGTCTTTTTGCAGTTTTTAAAAAGCTAAATTCAGTCAGCCTCTATATCCTTGGGTTCCATCCAAATTTGGATGGAAAATGTTTTTTAAAGAGATGTTGTTGCTGATGTGTTCTATGAAAGATCTATGATATTTGCATCTGTACCAAACATGTACAGACTATTTTCTTCTTATTATTCCTTAAACAATACAGTTTACTACTTACATAGCATCCACATTATATTAGGTACTATTAGTAATCTAGAGATGATTTAAAGTATACAGAAGGGTATGCATAGGTTATAAGCAAATACTATGCCATTTTATATAAGGGATTTGAGCATTTGGTATCCACCTAAGTCTTGGCACCAATCACCTGGAGATACTAAAGGACGACTGTATTACACATTCCATATGGCCCAACCATCCTACTTATGGGTATTACCTGAGAGGAATGAAAGCATATGTCCCACACAGACTTTCACATGAATGTCTATAGCAGCTTCGTTGGTAATAACTAACAGCTAAATGTTCATGTACAGTGAGTGGATAAACTATAGTACAGCCATACCCTGAAATACCTCTCAACAATAAAATGTAATAAAATATTGATATATGAACAACATAAATAAATTGCAAAATAAGTAGGCTGTGTGGAAAATCCAGACAAAAATAATATGTCAGTTCATTTATATGATAGTCTGGAAAATGCAATCTAGAGTGATACAAATTTGTCAGGGTTAACCCTAGGCTTGGGAAGGGCTGGAAGAAAGGACTTACAAAGGGGCATAAGGAAATGTCTGGATGT
>PVJN01046048.1:0-16613 GCA_004026805.1 Lasiurus borealis
GGGGGGGGGAGATGCCAACAGTGATGCATGTGGGGGGAGGCGGGGCGCTGTTCCCTGTACCGGTCTCTGCGTTTTCCTGGGGGGTTTGGGGATGCTCACGATCCTAATATGGGGAGCAAAACGACAGAGCAACTAACTAGATGGCAACTCCTAAACTTGTGGACTTTTATAGGAAAAAACATAGTTGACCAGGAGTCCCCTGTGAATCCCCAAATGTAAAAATATGGGGAGAAAAAAAAAAAGCAACCCCAAACCCTTAATGATCGATAGCTGGCCAGCATCATAAAAACAAAGAAGTGTGTTGCTTACTTTGATTCTCACAGGAATAGATCTCAGAAAGAACCTATAATAGCCGGAACCAGTGTGGCTCAGTGGATAGAGCGCCGGACTGAGGAGTCCCAGGTTTGAGTCCAGTCAAAGGCAGATGTCTTTTTTGTGGACACATCCCCAGCAGGGAGCAGGACCTGACCCAGAAACGGAGTCTCTTTGGGGTGCTTTTCCCATGTGGACAAGGAAGGGCCTGCAGGGAGAGGAGGACCAGTCTCTATCTGCCGACTCTCCCCTCCCGCCACCCTGTGCCGGCACCCCGGTACCTGTCCGCTGAGGCCACTTTCCGGGGCCTTTCCGCTTGGTGCAAAAGCTCACAGCGCCCGGGGCTGACTCCTGGAGCGCCCTCGCCCCGCTGAGGCCGGGTTTTCACTCACAGAGTCCCCAGCGCCAGGGACGGCCTGGTGCACGGCCTTACTGCTGGTGTGGTGTCTGTGCAGAGACTGGACACTCCACATGGCACAGGCGAGCATTTATGGTCATATCTCAGCCTCTGAAATGCATCACCGAGGAAATACAGTGGCACCTCGAGATACGAGTTTAATTCGTTCCGTAACCTTGAGGCGTGGGAAACTATGAGACACTCGAGTCTCAGTAAACTGGTAGGTTGTGTGTAGCTAGCTGGCTGATCCGAGTGATTACTCCTATCTCAAATGTTGCTCGTATTTCAAAGCAAAAATCGCTCGCTCGACGGCTCGTATCTCAAAAATCTCGTCTGTTAGGGCACTCGTATCTCGAGGTACCACTGTAAGTGCAACTCAAAGTGCCAGTCAGGGAGCCAGAGAGATCCTGACTCGGGGCGTGTCACCCTGTGGGCGTGTCACCCTGAGGGTGTGCTTGCAGATCTCACAGAGCTGCCTCCTACCCGGTCAGGGCCAGGGTGGTTCATGCAGTCGCAGCCCCAGGCCACCCTCTGTCCGATGTCTTCGCCCTCGTGGGGTTTCCTCCTGACATCAGGTGTCGGGGGGGGGGGGGGGGGGGGAAGGAGGGAGGAGGAGGCCTGCCTGGCACTCCCCCCTCGCCACCTCTCACTCCTTGCAGACCTCACCTGGGCGCCGAGAAGACCTCTGCCCTCCGCGCCTTCCCTCCTGTGGCTTGGCTGGCAGCCCGGCCTGCACGCCCGCCGTCTGGGGCTTTCTCAGCGGGGCCCATCTTGACCTCAGGCCTGGCCCTTGGGTGGCCGTGTTTCTAAGGAAACCACTGCTTTCGTGGGTGGCCTCTCTCCGCCAAGTCCAGTGCAGACCAAGGCATGGCCGTGCCATCGGGGAGTGGGGCTCTGCTCAGAGTGCCAGCCACACCCAGGCCCCCTCTGACAGGCCCGGTCTCCCAGCTCCGCTGTCCACGTGGGAACCCGGAGGGTGTCAGGGAGGCAGGCTCCGGGCCTGTGCCAGCAGCATCCGGCTCCTGGGATCCCCGTGGGAGCCAGGACCACGCTGTGTTCATCTCAGCCCCCTGGCGCCGGCCCAGGTTCTGACGCTTAGCAGGACTCCGTGTGTGTGTGTGTGTGTGTGTGTGTGTGTGTGTGTGTGTATGGAGTCGGCGGGCGGACGGAGAAAGGCGGGCAGGAGCAGGACTGACTTGAGAGAGGAGATCCCCTTCCAGGCGGAAGTTAGAGGTGTCGAACGGAGCATTCGGTAAATGGGTTTGCGGCTCCTTCACGTGTGAATTCCCTCCCTGGGGGGATCTGATGTTCTAGAAGAATCTGGGGCCAGAAATGGGAAACGGAGACTCTCCGCTCTGATAGTCTCCAACTGGATAAGGAATGACGCCCCGGCCCCTGGGACCTCCCGATGCCTGGCTGACATGAGACCGTTTGTTTCAAGTGGTTTTCGTTTTTCTTTCAGCATCAAGCTTCTCGCTGTGCAAGAGCTGCTTGACAGAGAGGCCCTGGAAAAGGTAAATGTTTTGTTCTCCACACCCGCACCCACACCCGCACTCACACCCATACCCACACCCATACCCACACCCGCACAGAAAACATGCAACTCCCAGCCACCAGAGCGGGCGTTGGCTGCAGGCGGGGCTGGTCCTTGTGCCTCAACAGTCGGTGCCCCACGCAGGATTGTAGCCAAACCCCCCACATTGCTCCTGTGCCGCTAACTCTTCCAGACCCGCCTGGCCTGGCCCCTGGGGGCTGGGTGAGGGCAGAGGCCCGCCGTGGGCCGGACTCTGGGGCAGCCACCGCCCTCCGGACCCCACCCGAGTGCCAGGCACCGGGACAGCCGCTCCTCCCGCCTCTCTGCTGTGTGTCACCCTCCGGGCGAGTGGCCGGTAACACGGAGGCCCAGCCAGGCGCCGCGCTACGTGGCGGAGGGAGGGACTGAGTCCCGTGGCTCCGTTTCACCAGTGAAAGCTTCTCCTGATTCCCAGACCCGTCCGTGAGTGAGTTGGAGGCCCTTTAGAGGCTGAGCATGGGGGATCGCCCTCCCCGCCTCAGACCAAGGTTGGCACGTTGCCCTGGAAGAGGTACCGGTGCGCCTCGGCTTTCTAGGTTCAGGTCAAGACACAGCGGGGACCTTTGGCCGGTTGGGGGTTTGAGTTCCGTGTGCGAGGTGGGGTGGGCTCCCCAAAGCAGGCTGGGCAGGTGCCAAGGAGGTCAGGCTCCCCAGTGGCACTCACAGACCCCAAACCCTCACCCAGCTGCTCCCCTCGGTAGCTGCGGCCTCTTCCTAACTGTGTGATTACAGGTGTTGATTGGAAGACATCATCCTGTATAATAAAAGGCTAACATGCAAATGTCCCCTCGACTGGGAGTTTGACCAGGGGGTGGGGCCAGCCTTCCAGCCTGCTGTGTCCCCTCCCCCTGACTAGCCTGGCCTGATCGGCGCCAATTGAGGCCGGCCGGCTGGACCCCACCTGTGCATGAATTCGTGCACCGGGCCTCTAGTGTTAACAGCAAAGAACGTGTTTGAGTGTCGACCTAGGAACCAGGAGGTCATGGTCGATTCCCAGTCAGGGCCCATGCCCTAGTTGCAGGCTTGATCCCCAGCGGTGGGTGTGCAGGAAGCGGCCAATCAATGACTCTCTCTCACCATAGATCAGTGGTTCTCAACCTGTGGATTGTGACCCCTTTGGGGGTTGAACGACCCTTTCACAGGGGTCGCCAAAGACTATCGGAAAATGCAGATATTTACATCACGATGCATAACAGTAGCAAAATTTTATGGTTGGGGGTCACCACCCCATGAGGAACTGTATGCAAGGGTCGAAGCCTTAGGAAGGTTGAGAACCACTGCCATAGATGTTTCTCTCTCTCTCTCTCTCTCTCTCTCTCTTTCCCTCTCCCTTCCTCTCTGAAATCAACACAATTACTTTTTAAAAAGTGGTGAGAGAGATAAGCACTGATATGATATTTTATTCATAGGATTGTTTGGATTCGTGGTTGGGCTGCAGGTTGGCACTGAAGCAAATTAGGTTTTTAGGCACCAAGCCATGATGGGGGGGAGGGGAGGAGGGTGGAGGCGGGGTCTGGGATCGGGCTCTGAAGCCCAACATCCCATCAGCCTCGGTCCCATTCCGGGCAAAGCCAGGAGCATGCTGCCTAGCGCTCCGAGGCGCAGGACTCCCGCATGAGTGGGTGTAGCGGATGCCAGACACTCAGGCCCCATCAATTCTTAATTACATATCAATTCTTAATGTGCGCCAGCCGCAAGGCGCACGAGGTCCCGGAGCGCATGAAGCTTTGGATGGGCTTGAAACGTTTAAAAAGTTACTCTCCTGAAACAAGTCTCTTCTCAGTAGTCACTGCAGTTCTTGGTTTTCCTTCTATAGAGGAAACACACACAGAAAAACACACGTCAGACCAAGCTGGTAAGCACGCGGAGGCCGGAAAATATCAGCAGGGTCTTTGGAGCTGTGATACTTATCAGATCTGGGGGGCCACACAGTGAACCCCATCTGGGGAGCCCAGGGCTGCGGGGTCCGGCAGAGAAGGGGCTGCTGAGGGGCGGGGCGCGCACAGTGTGGCTCAGACAGTTTGGATGAGAGAGAGAGAGAAACATCAATGATGAGAGAGATAGAAACATCAATGATAAGAGAAAGAGAGAGACATCAATGATGAGAGAGAGAGAGAAACATCAATGATGAGAGACAATCATTGATCGGCTGCCTCCTGCACGCTCCCTCCTGGGGATCGAGCCACAGGCTAGGGCTCCTTCCTCCCTGTGTCATCTTGGGGTCGCTGATCCTCACTATGCTGAGGTTTCCCAGTCTGTACAGTGGAAATCCTGGCAATCCCCAGGCCACGGAGGTCTTGCAAAGACTAAGCAGACAGTCAACCCGGAAGACTCAACACTGCCTGGCACCGACTGATCCCCCAAAGTTAGCTGTGCTCCCGGGCCTTCTCCTTCCTCCTCCTCCTCCTCCCCCTCCTCACCAGGTCCGGTCCTGGCTGTGTACTGTTCCCTGTCCCCAGCCGTGACTGGCAGGCAGCTCTACACGACGGTTTGAATGGGCACCGAGGCTGCTTCCTTCTTCCTTCTTTGGTGCTGTGTGCGTGCCAGCTCAGTCCTGGCCTGTGTGGCGCTCGGCGTGCCAGGCAGGTACAGATGCTCCAGCCAAGTCCAGAGGCGGCCAGTGGGCATGCGCGTGGCGGCCAGCTGCATTTGAGTGGCAGGTGGAAGGCGACCTGGCGCAGACCTGATTTTGCACCGGGTACAGGAGCTCAGACTTGCAGGTCCTTACCCACCGGGCGAGTGGGCGCCCACCGGAAACGCTCCTGGTAACTCGGAGAGCACTGCTGCCCGAGCCTGGGCTGCAGACCAGCGGCCCCGGAAGCAGTTAGGAAAGGAATGAAGACTCTCAGACGCCCCAAGAACCCCACCCAGGAACCAGGAGGTCACGTCACGGTTCACTTCTTGGTCAGGGCACATGCCCATTCTGTGGGCTCGATCGCCAAGAGGGAGCGTGCAGGAGGTAGCCAATCAATGATTCTCTCTTATCACTGATGTTTCTCTCTCTCATCACTGATGTTTTTCTCTCTCATCGATGTTTCTCTCTCTCTCATCATTGACGTTTCTATCTCTCTCATCACTGATGTTTCTATCTCTCTTTCTCCCTTTGCCTTCCTCTCTGAAATCAATACAAATATTTTAACCATAAGCTTTAAACCCTACAGCTAATCATCTTAAGTCTGTCTACAATTTCTTATTTAAACAAATAAAGCTGTTAGACCCGCAGGAGGGTGGTTTAATGCACGCCAATGTCAGGGGTGGGCGGCGGCCTCTGGAGCAGCCTTTGGGTCGGAAGGACCGTGGGGGAGCCTCCCTCGGGTGCGAGACCAGGACCTGCTCTAAGGGCAGCTGCCCTTGCCCTGCGCTCCGCTCGGCGGGCAGGGCTTTGTTTTCCGGAGCTGCGGCCGCACAGGCGTGGTTCCCAGGCTCGGTCCACAGGCCCACCTAACGCCTTTCCAGCAGGGCCCTGGAGAGGAAATCCAAATATTGGTGCAGCTTGATTTAGCAAGATCGCTTTCCAGCCGCCTTTCAGCCGCTTCCTGCAGCGCTGCGGACAATAGCTTGGCCGTGGCCTCCGGCCGGAGGTCACCTTCCCCTGAAGGGCCAGAGGGCAGAGCCCGGCCCACCCAACCCTAGAACTGCCCGCCTCACGGCCATTGCCTCTGCTGCCCCCTCCCACTCCCCGGCTCCCGGCCTCTGCCGGCCACGGCTCAGCCGGCCATCCAAGCCGACGGCGTGCATCTCCATCCTCTAGAACCCGGGCTCTGAGGGTGTGCAGACTGGGGGTGAAGCCATCTGCAGTCTCTCCTAGTGGGGGGACTTCTTCTTTGGCGGGTTCTTTTTAGCATGGGTGTGGGGGTGTCACAGTGATACCTATTTCACGAGGATTAAGATCATGTATGAACTGGAAGGGATTATGTATATGGGAAGCACCAGAGCAGTGGTGGCTAATTCTGTTCCTACCGCTGCTACCCTGTTTCCCCCAAAATAAGACAGTGTCTTATATTAATGTTTGCTCCCAAAGATGCGCTAGGTCTTATTCTTCATGAAGAAGAAGACGGTACACATTTATTGTTGAACAAAAAAGAAAAGGAAATTTATTACCTGTAGACAGTACGGTAGTCGTTGTCATCACAAACCAGCCCACGGATGGGCCGCAGCGCAGCGGGAGCTGTTCGGGCAGGGCGAGGTCTCTTTAAATCAGGAGTCAGACTCCTGGCGGTAGCTTCAGGGCCTTCTATTCCGGGGAGGCCTTATGATCGGGGAGGTCTTATTTTCAGAGGGATGCTTTCCATGACAGCGAGAGGCAAAACTGGAAGTAGGTCTTATTTCCGGGGGATATCTTACTTCTGGGGAAACAGGGTAATTAGCTGCTGCTGTGGGCATTGACATATCATCCTCATCACCATTGGGAACCTCCTCCTCCTCCTCCTCTCTGGAGAAGCCCAACTAGAGACTGACTTGTCGCCAGTAGCGGGTGTTAAAAAGGAGTCCCCCGCCGCCCCCTCTTGCCACCTTGTCTCGGACAGATGCCCGCTGGTCGTTCAAGCCTGCTGCTGCCCGATGTTTCTCCCAGACTCTCAGCTTGGACGTCCGGTTCTTAGTCTGGCGGTTGGTTCTGCAGGCGGAGCAGGGGGTCGCTCAGTCTTCTGGGGCTTCGTGCATGAGATAAATTGTTGTGACAGAGAACCGGAATAACCAAACCACCCCGGAGAGTCTGGAGTTACATTTATTACGCGTGGGTCTAGAGGAAAATGTTCCTCAAATTCTGGGCCTCAACATGCAGAAATTTTCTCTATTTACAGTGGCACCTCAAGATACAAGTTTAATTTGTTCCGTAACCTTGAGGCGTGGGAAACTATGAGGCGCTCGAGTCTCAGTTAACTGGTGGGTCGTGTGCAGCCGGCCGATCTGAGCGATGACTCCTATCTCAAATGTTGCTCGTATTTCAAAGCAAAAATTGCTCGCTCGACGGCTCGTATCTCAAAAATCTTGTATGTTAGGGCACTTGTATCTCGAGGTACCACTGCATATGTTTTTACCTTCTTTGTCTCCCAAATATGGAATCTTTCCTGCCCCTTTGCAAGTTCTTAAAGGGCCCCTATGTGCTGAGACCTTGAGACCTCAACCAAAGGCCTGGCCTGGTGCCAGCACTGATCATTTAATCCGGGGAAGGTTTAATGGCCTCTCGAAAGTGAGAATAGTTTCATTTTCCTTATTATTTAAGCAAGCAAGCATTTACAGAAGCCCATAGCAAGGTTAAAATTTCAAACAGCCGTTTTTATATAAATGGATGCTTTAGTGTGCACTTCCCCAGCGGGCTGGGACTGGACCTGCTGATCTGGGTGCTTGCCCCCAGGAGCTGTGGCGGGCAGCAGCAGAGTTAGAAGTTCCCAGCTTTGGGGGGTTACTCAGGGAGGAAACAGGAGGTACATCATTGTCACAGGGATGCGTGTGAAGAACCTAAGGATGCTTGTACCTGGAGTTGGTGAAGGTGTTTCTGAGCACACACGCGTGTACATACATGAGCACTGGCTCTGGTGGTTGCGGTCCACACTTCCAGAGTGTTTCCCTGGGATCTGGCCTCGGCTTAACTTGGTCCGTGTGACGGTTGGGTGCTGACTCTGGGCCTGGATTGCACTGCCCACTCAGGGGGTGAAGCGAGGGACATGCATTTGAGTGGCAGGGACAGGACCCCAGGATGTCCGAGCTGAGGGGACCCCCAACCATCCCATCAGGCCTGTCATTTGGGGGCAGAATGCAGAGGCTGCAGGAGTGGAAGGGCCCCCCTTGCCCAAGCAGCTCAGCTGCCCACCAGGTCAGTTCACATGTTCCAGAAGCTTCTCCATGGAGCCCCTCAGGTTCCCAGCTCTGGGCGCTGGTGAAGGAAGGAGGATTCGTTTCTCTCCCCAGGAAAGCTGTCCTAGTCTTCAGTCATCCTCAAAACCCAGCCCGTTCCTCAGAGGAGGACAGACACTCCTCGGGGAAGGACAGAGAGTGCAGGGACACCGGGCGTGTTCTGTCTGCGGTCAGGGCCCCATCCGTGTGAGGCAACCGGGCACACGCCTGGGGGTGCAGAAACCACAGCCCCACATTCCGTGGCTGCGCCCTCATCCCCTGTGGCTGTTCGCAGGGGACATCTGGCTGGTGGAATGTCTGCGCCCCGCTCTCCCGGCATCAGGTGCTCCGCGGGTGACTGCAGGCGCGTGTAGCCCCGAACCTGAACGAGTCACTGCTTGTCCGCTCTCTTCTGTTGTCCGCTCCCTCTTCTCTCCTGGGCTGGGGGTTTTCGTGAACGGGAATTCTCACCCTGCACAGCTGCCTGACTCCAATCAAACCTGGTTTACCTGAGCGGATCTCTAGCCAAGCCCCAAGCATTGTTCTTTTTAAAAGTGTTGGCTTGCTAGCATTAGAAATTAGCATTAAATCATCTGACCTAGACATGAACATTTGTATAAGGCGATGGCTCATTCTTTGTGTAATTTCTATATCTCTATTTGTTTTTATGAATTTAGGTTGGAAATATATATATATATTTTAAAAGTATGGAGCAGTGAAACCAGTGTGGCTCAGTGGATAGAGCGTCGGCCTGCGGACTGAAGGGTCCCAAGTTCGATTCCAGTCAAGGGCATGTGCCTTGGTTGTGGGCACATCCCCAGTAGAGGGCGTGCAAGAGGCGCTGATCGATGTCTCTCTCTCATCAATGTTTCTGAGTCTCTATCCCTCTCCTGTCCTTTCTGTAAAAAATCAATAATATATATATTTTTTAAAAGTTTGGAGCCCTTTAGAGACAGTGCTATGGATTTAGGAGTGGGCAGGACAGAACTTGTACCCTGAACTTGTTTCATCCGGGTCCCTGCTGCGCTCAGAGAGTCTGAAGTGAGTGCCGTCTTCTCCCTGGGAGGCAGTCCTTGGTGGTTTGATTGCTTTACCTTTAGTCTCTCAAAGGTCTGAGCTCTTCACTGCCTTTGTGGTTGCTCCAGAGTTTAGCATCTCCATCTTCCTTCATCCGATTCACTGACTCATTTCCGGGAGCTAGAGACGCATCGCTCCTGAGTGGCTGGCTCTCTTCCCTCTTCCCCTTTGATGCTGCTGGCGCACATGTTACCTCTAAACCCGCTACAGACCCCACTGTACCTGGTTCCAATCACTGCTTACGTGTCCTTCCTCTTCTGAAGAAGCTCCGAGAAGAAAGGAGCACGCATGTGTGTTTACAGAGTTGTCTACCTCCACCTTCTCATTCTCCGTCTCCGGCTTGCTGTCTTTGTTTCCGTGGATCCGCGTTCCCATCTGGCATCACTTTCTCCTTCTGATCAGCTTTGCTCCTTCGGGCTGTCGTCCAGTCTGTTACATTTCTGTATGTTACACACCCAGTCATATCGCTGTGTCCGTGTTGTTCATGCAACATGAGTAAATTGTGTAATTACATAATTGCCTTTCCTGGTTCTCTTCACTGTTTTCACTAGGATTCGAGTTGGTCTGGGGTCACTTGCTTTCAGTCTAAAGAATGTTCTTTAATATTTCTTATAAGGAAGGTCTACTAGCAACTAATTCGTATGCTTTTGTTTGTCTTAGAGTGCATCTTCCTTTTTGAAAGGTGGTTTTCTGAACTTAACCCATTGCAGACCAGTAGTTTTATTGCTAGCTTTACCCAGTAGGCAGATAAATTTTTGTTGAAGGCGTACAAAAAACGTTTTACATAAATGTTAAAAGCATGCTTTAAAATTAAATACCCATTGCATTTTGAAGTCACTTCTTACATGTTCTTACAAGCTAGTACCTTTTTGAAGAATTCTCGTGATCGTCCACAGCCTTAGGACAGAAAACACGCGAATTCTCGTGACCCACCTGCAATGTGTTCAGATTCTTGGGTGACAGCACTTGGGATATGTCACGCCACTGCCTTCTGGCCAGCGTTGTGGATGAACGTTCAGCTGTTAATCACACTGGGAGCAGGTGACTTGCAAGCTGGATGTATGCCTCGCCGCTGTGTTTACTGAAGGGTATTTCACTTACTGGGCTTCTGACGAGGGACTCGGTGACCCGAGGCCTGTTGGAAGAAGCTTTGAAGGCTTCTTCTACATAAAGTCCAACCAGACACTTCACACAGTCTGGCCGAGAGAGAATGAAAAGGAGAGAGCATCGTGCTAGTCTTGTAAGGCCAATGACTTTGTACTAAGAGATACCGGATTTTTTATTCTCAAATTATATGTTATTAAGTCAATTTAGTAAATGACAACCAGCATTTGTTTCATGATACCTGTATACGAATGGATGGGTGGATAGATGGATGCCTGGGTGGATGGATGAGTAGATAGATGGATGGGTAGATAGATGGATACACACACACACACACACACACACACACACACACACAGTTGGCAGGCAGGCAGTTAACCAGATTGCCATGTAAAACCTTTTTTATTTCCACGAGTAGTCATGGTCAAAATGTTGGAAAACTGCTGTCCTCCGCTGTTCATTGGCTCAGAAGAGAGGAGGGAGGGCTTGGCCTGGACAGGCCTGCTTGGCTCTGGGTCTCTCTCTTCTCAGCACGTCTCTCTCCTGCCTGGCGAGTCTCTGACGCGGTTTTGCTTTTCAACAGAAAGGAAATCTGTCCAACTCATTGCCTTCCCTTTTCCATTGCCGCACGTGGCCAACCACCTCATGGAAACACCCGCGTTGCCATGGTGACAGGCGTTCTATGCAATTTCCTGTCTTGTTCGGTCCACCCTCAACTGCTCCTCTTATCAGGAAATGCTAACAATGAATTGGTGGGAGAGAACGTCCAATTCATTTTTTTTTTTTTTTGACAGAATTCTGAGACTTTTCATGAATGATTCATTCATGGCTTCAGAGCATGACTCTTAGGTTCAGCCCATTTGGGGCTAATTTGTCATTTGAAACGAAATACAAGGGCAGGCCTGTGTCACTGCTGGGCTCCGTCCCTGAAAACATTTATGCTCCGTTCCCCTGAGCTGGTCAGGAGGGCTCGCTCTGACGACATTGATGCCATGGAGAGATCCGTCAAATCGTTCGCTACCCGTTTAGAACGAGCGCTTCCTACAGGAGATCAGAGACTGTGCGGGTGGCCTCACATGGTGCGTTTAGGCCTCAGTGAGGTGTGAAACTCCTGGGAAAGCATCCAGCCTGCTTCCCGTCCAGGCCAAGCCCTCCCTCCTCTCTTCTGAGCCAATGAACAGTCGAGGACAGCAGTTTTCCAACATTTTGACCATGACTCGTGGAAATAAAAAGGTTTTATATGGCAATCTGGGTAACTGCCTGCCTGCCACCTATGTGTGTGTGTGTGTGTGTGTGTGTATGTATGTGTGTGTGTATATATATATATCCATCTACCTTCCCATCCATCTATCCACTCATCCATCCACCCATGCATCCATCTATCCACCCATCCATTTGTATACAGGTATCATGAAACAAATGCTGGTTGTAATTTACTAAATTGATTTAATAACATATAATTAGGGAATCAAAAATCCGGTATCTCTTAGTACAAAGTCATTGGCCTTACAAGACTAGCACGATGCTCTCTCCTTTTCATTCTCTCTCGGCCAGACTGTGTGAAGTGTCTGATTGGACTTTGTGTAGAAGAAGCCTTCAAAGCTTCTTCCAACAGGCCTTGGGTGGTCTGCCTGGAAGCGCTGACGTGTACGCACATCCCTGAGGAACAGAATCCAAGACTCCGTTTTTCTAGACCCTGGACTTGGTTTCCCTACGATGCTCTGCCCTGCGCTACCTCCCCACGCCTTCCCTCGCCCTGAGTCTGTCCCATCCAACTCTGGTCCGTGAAATACAGACCGACTTCCACCCGCGGTTTAGTGAGATGGGGAAGGACAGCCAGGGGCAGCCGAGCCGCCCCCCATTGGTGAGTGGCTCCCGAAGGACCTGCCTTCCCGGTTGCCTGTCCGGCTCCCGCCACCAGGGGCCAAGCCAGAGATTTATCTGAGCGGCGACATGAGAGGGCGGTGAGTCCCAGAGCACCCCTCTGCTGTGCTCAGCTCCGGGAAGCCACGGGGACAGGTGCCCAGACGAAAGCCTGGTCCTCAGCATTTGCAAGCCGGAGGAAGGAAAAGGGACACGTTCTGGGGTTCTGCCTGAACCCCACCATGAACAACCCCCCCCAGCTCCTGGGGGGTCAGTCAGATGGTAAAGCTGCGAGACTGCCGTCTGTGTTCGTGCTCATCGCTTCTCTCCAGCAGGCCTGGTCTTCGCCCCTGTCTGCCTCCGTCCGGCCGAACCCCGCTGAGGAGGGAATTGCTGCCGATTGATTGTGCGTCTCGTGCCTCGTTATCTGGACCCCCGTGTCGTGCATTCAGCCTGAGTGGCCTCAGTGGAGACGAAGAGGGGAGAAGAAACAAGTGTTTTCAGGCGTCGGTTCAAGATGGGGCGGGGGCATTGGCAAATGTTGTTTCGGTCCTTTATTTATGAGCGGCACTTAATCAGCTTTCACTTATGAAAAAGAATTAACTGTGTGTGTGTATGTGTGTGTGTGTGTGCATGCACAAATGCATGTCTTCTACATGGATAAACTTCAAGCTAATTAACCAGTACTTATAGTATGTACAGCCAGAAAAGTGACATTTCTAGAGAATGTGAAGGCAGAGAGAAAAACGAAAACATGAAGTTACTATTTGGTCTCTGTGGTTTACTTTTTTTTTAAAAAAAAAATGTTTTTATTGATTTCAGAGAGGAAAGGAGAGGGAGAGAGAGACAGAAATATCAGTGATGAAAGAAAGTCATCGATCAGCTGCCTCCTGCACGCCCTCTACTGGGGATCACTCCCGAAACCCGGGCATGTGCCCTGCCCAGGAATCGAACCGTGACCTCCTGGTTCATAGGTCTATACTCAGCCACGGACCCACAACCACTGTGGCTGAGTGTAGACCTGTGAACCAGGTGGGCTCATGGCTCTGTGACTTACTCTTGTCCAGTCCCTCCTTTCTGTCGTTGCCAGGGTAACTCCTAAAACACCGGTCTGATCGTCTGGCTCCTCCCCTTGGCGGGAGGCCGAGGGGCGTCATGGAGTCAGACAGCCTCGGGAATTGGGTCCTGGCTCGGCCGCTCGGCTCTGGCTGCGCTCCATCCTCCAGCCCCGAGCTCTCCATGTCTCAGGTGGGGACGATCTTCCGTGGCAGGTCCGGCGTGAGTCGCGGCCGTGACCTGTGTAAGGAGCGAGCACTGGCGCCTGGCACGCGGCCGGCCTCCAGCGGGCGGATGAGCGCCCTCGCTTGGATTCAGACCTCATTTCTCGGGGGCTGGGGGCACCGCCACGGCCCTGGCGAGCCGCTTGGCTTTGCGAGACGTCCCTCCTGCCTGTCCTGTTGGCTTTCGAGCCACCTCCTCCCAGGATGTTGGCAGGAGCCCGAGAAGCAGCTGGCTGCGTTTCAGTGCCTCTGGCGGGAAGGTGATGGAGAGGGCGGTGGCGGGAAGATCACCGGGGGCTGGCTCTCCGTCTCTCCCGGGGCACAGGACGCCCAGGACCCCAGGAGGAGGGCGCTGTTCCGTGGCTGTGGCTCCTGTGCCATCAGGAGTCTGGGACAGAAACCCACGGTGCCCCCGCCATCCTGGCTCCCACACAGAAAAGGAACACCTAGTCTGTGCGTTTTGCCCCGAAATAAAGTAAGGAATCCACAGGCGTTCAAGACCAGGAGGTGGCAGCGTGCAGATCAACGCAAGACCAGCCAGGAGCCGTACCCAGGCTCTGCGGGCAGATGTGCATGGTCATTGCCCCAGGAGGGCAGGCTGGCAAAGCGCCGTTAGAAGAGCCGGTGGCGGGCAGACAGCCGGTTCCCGGGGTTCGGCACACACTCCCCTTTCTCGGCTCCTAAGAGATGCGGGTTCTTCTCGGAAACACGAGGGGAATGCTGGGAGTCTTGCCTCTGATGGGAGTCTGGGAAGATCTGTGTCTGGGGTTTAAAATAGGCGGGTGTCCCCCCGGGAAGAGGAGGGAAGGGAGGGGAGGGGAGGCAGAGGAGGGGCAGCTAATGGAAAGGGCCCGCTTTGCTCACCACCCCCCCCCCCCCCGCTGTTCCCTCGAGGATTCAGCACCCAAATCCCCGGTTCTGCCCAGATGCGTCGGCCTCTCTCTCCTCCTGGTCGCGCCCTCTCTGTGGCCTCATCTGGAACCTCACGCTGGAAATGCTCTCCTTGATAACGTGCCCCGTGGGCGGCTTGCTGGGGTTCGGAGGCCTTTCCCCTGCCTGCACCCCCCTCCCCGTGCGTCAGCCTGCCCACCTGGCGCCGTCCAGGAGGGAGCAGACTCTAGAAAGGCGATTGCATGGTCGGCTCCCTTGCTGCGTGTGTCTTTTTGTTGCTCGTCACCTGGGGGTGTTCTCCCATTGGTTTTTAGAGAGACTGGAAAAGGGGGGAGGAGGGAAAGTGAGAAACATGGGAGAGAGGCACATGGATTGGTTGCCTCAACCAGAGCCAGGGAGCAAGCCTACAGCCCAGGATGTGCAAAGGGCCTGTGGTGGGACGGAGCACGCACGGCTGTTTGCAGGACAGAGAGGCCAGTGTGGCCGCGGCCCAGAGCCTGAGGGTCAGGGTGATGGGGTGGGGGTAAAGGGAGGTCGGACACCTGGCTGGGCGGGGCCCTGCGTGTCCTGAAAGGCGTTGTACCTTGTCCTGGGAGCGACCATGAGCTCCCTGAGCCGTGGGACAGGAGGCCTGGGGTTAGACAAGGCCGCAGGGCCTCCGGGGAGTGCAGGGCGGAGCAGGCGGGCGAGGCACAGACTGTGTGGGCTGGGCTCAGGTTCAGGGGTGAACGGGGGAGTCCCCTGCCCTCAGGGGTCCGCAGGCCCTGCAAGACGCCGCCCACCACAGCAGGGCCTTCTTCTCCGACAAAAGGAAGCGAACAGGGTGGGGGTGAGGACGGAGCTGGGGTCAGTGGCAGCACCCCTGGCCACGCCTGGGAGAAGTGACTGGCGCCCCGTCACCCGTTCTCCCTGCGTTGGTGCCCAGCTGGGCCCCCGGGACCTCGGCGGCACAAGTGTTGGAAGGACAGCGCATTCTGAGCGTCGGAGCCAGAGGCTGCGGGAGAGCCCGTGGCTACAACAGTCCCCTGGGGATCACGGGGCGGGCAGAGACGGACAGCCTGCTTTTCCGGGTGCGGTGCCTGCGTCTCGTCCCCTGGTCCTTGCGCCGGGATGGAGCCCGCTGCCTCCGGATCCCCTGCCGGCTGGCTCCCGGGTCAGTGGGTCAGTTCCGGCCTTGCTGACCGCCCCGGCCTCACTGACCGCTCCGTCTTTGTCTTGCAGTTCTGTGCCGAGCTCAACCAGCCGATGCTGCCCAACATCCGCCGCTGGAAGGGGCCGCGGGGCAGCTGGAAGGCCGTGGTCGCCGACGCTCCCTCCTCCCCACTACAGAAGGTACCTCCTCCCCCCGCGGGCCGTTCCTCACCGTCCACCCAAACGCCCCTCCCACGTCACAGACGTGTAACGACTCCCTGTGCATCGTCCTGATGCAGCTTCGTCTTCCTGCCTGTTTTTCCGCTCATTTCTGAGCGCCCGCGTCTCGGTCGGTGCTGAGATCAGAGCGGACGGCTGCCCGGGCGGAAATGGGAGTTTGGGGAGCTGGGGGGGGGGGCAGAAATCTGTCTGGAGCGGAGGCAACACATGGGTGTTTCTGTCCTTTGTCCCCTGCTGGTGGCTGGAAACGGGTCACTTAATGCACTTGCCCACCCGCACGAGGGAGGCCCAGGCACCCGCTGCCCGGAGAGCCCTGGGGCTCGGGAACCGGGTGCTCTGAGGGTCTGGGGGGAGCTGGTGTGACCAGGGCCTCCTGCCCCACCCCCCGCCCCCTCACACTAACCCTCTCTTCTCCCGCAGGGCGCCGGCTTCTCGGGGTTCCTGTGGGACTCGGGGGCCGGCGTGGAGCTGAGAGACGCGGCCTCGCAGGACAGCTCCCCCGGCAACGGGCACGGGAGGCCGGCGGGCCCCAGCCCGTACCTGGCGCGCTTCAAGGTACCCGCTCCGCCACCCGCCGCCCGCCGCTCCTAAAGGGGGGCGTCCTCCCGGAGCCGGGACCCCGGACCCCCCGCGGCTGGCCTCCCGGGTCTCCCGGAGCAGTGACCTGGCCAGGGCAGGAGTGAGGGTTCAGGGGGGCCCAGGCTCTGGGAATCCCCATAGCTGGGCGGGAAGGACGGCAGTCGCTGCCTCCAAACCTGACACCCCAGACCCCCCTCCCCCCGCCCCCGAGAGACTTCCTGAAACTCCGGACTCCTAGGCTCAAGCCTTACGGGTTTCCGGGACCCGGCCCAGGCCTGGCCAGCTTCTCCAGCTCCTCCTGCTGCTCCAGCGGGCACCCCTCACCCCACCG
>PVJN01046049.1:0-16612 GCA_004026805.1 Lasiurus borealis
GACAATCAGGAAGGCAGGCAGGTAAGAAGTTGGGAGCCAGCAGTCCTGGATTGTGAGAGGGATGTCTGACTGCCCATTTAGGCCCAATCCTAATGCCAACGGGATCAGGCCTACACAGGCAGTTGGACATCCCTTGAAGTATTCCAGATTGGAGAGGGTGTAGGCTGGGCTGAAGGACACACCCCTCCATGAACAAATTTCATACACCGTGCCTCTAGTGTGTGTATGTGTGTGTATATATATATATACATATATATATATATATATATATATATATATATATATATATATGTGTGTGTGTGTGTGTGTGTGTGTGTGTGTGTGTGTATAAATATATATATATATGTATGTGTGTGTGTGTGTGTGTGTGTGTGTATTAAAACAAAACAAACAAAAATGCCACTCGGCCCCATTTGGGAGATGTCCCCACTGTGTCTCCCTCTTGGACATTCCCATTGCACATGGGGATCAAAGGCTCCAGAGAGTCACTCAGAAAAGAAATCTCTAAAAGATTCTGAAATCTTTACTGACATCTTTTGTGAGCCTTTGAGTCTGAGGGGGACATCAATCAGCTGCCCGGCTCATCAGGGACAAGAACAGAGGGGTCAGCGAGGTCGGAGTGACACTCCTGGTTGGCCCTGGTACCTGTCCTCCCTTGAGGGGTGCTCTGTCCGGATCCCATTTCCTCCAGGCTCATCCGATGACACAAGTAAGCAGGAGCACTTCAAACAGAGTGAGCTGAGACTGTGTTTTTACTAACAAGACATCACCGATCTGATCCTATTAACACGGACTTGGGGTGTTTCAGACACAGAAATAAATACGCATAAAACGAAGGAGAATGAAATAATTCCATAGGAATTAGAGATCCCACCTTTTTCTATGAAGGTGAGCGAGAAAGGCCTCCAGGTTGAGGGACTGGGAGGGAGAGAGGTGGGAAGAGACTCAAGGGAAGGGTTTTTTGGGGGAGGGGTGGGGTGTAAACTACTTGACTTGCAGATAGAATTTTTGTAAGCTTCTTATTAATAAAACTATAATACTCTTCTCCAATCAATGACAATAAAACACTTCAGTATCACATTGCAGCAAGGATCAAAGGCCGAGAAGAAAAAAGAAAAAAAAAAGGAGAAAGTATGGCCCTTCTCTAGATCGCTGAAAGATGGTAAAACCAGTCCTTTCTAGTTCTCCCCGCTCTTACCAGCATGGTTGTTTGTGTAACACGGCTTGCATCTGTGTCCCTGACTTTGTAACCTGGTTTCTTCTTCTTTAGTTTATTTCATTTCATATTTTTCTATGTTGACCTAAGAGGGCCAAAATAAGCATCTATTCTTTCTAGCCATTGTCTCACTTTTTTTTTTTCAAGTTGATGGATCATGGTTTAACTAACCAAGACTCTCTTGTTGAATCATTATTCTTTCCTAATTGTGCATGTTTGCTTTTATGCATACATCTGTTAAAGCATCTTTGTGCACAGAGGTTTGGTATAAATTAGGTAGATGGAGAGCCATTGTCCAGGGCCACGTCTGGGCCGCCCAGAGAGACTGATCTGAGGATATGAAGGTGACACACACAGTGGCGACAGGACACGGCAAGAAAGGAGGTCACCCATTTATTTCTGGCCAGGTCCACCCAGGCCCTTTTACGGTTTGACTCCTAGCTAGCAACTGCCCTCCTCGATTTTAGCTCCTGTCTCTATCACTTTGAACATGAGAATCCAGGTGAGCATCGGATCTGACACAGTTTGTCTATGTTATTTCCGCTCAGAAGGAGGAAGAAAGGAGGGAAGCGAACAGGGAAGAAACAATGCCCCCTTAATTTATCGATCACCCAATCACAGTGTCCTGGGGTCTCCAGAGAGAGCCAGGTAAGCCGGAGACACATGCATCTCTTCTAAAGAGCACCCTTTCCAAATCACCTTATTTTGATGGAACTGCAAAAGGCAGTACTATTTTGGGTTCTAGCTATGATAAAGCTGAAGCTGTTAGCTAGGGACTTTCATGAGAGATTGCACCGAAATGTCAACAGATGGCTTGCTAATCATGTTAAAAACTACTCATTTCTTTTTTCAAAAATGGCATTTCCCCCCCAGTACGTAGATCAGAAAGCAATGTTTATGATATAAAACATATTAGTCACTATGCCGTTTAATTATCCTACTTAATCATCAAGGTCATAATGATAATTGTTTCTAAAGATTCACACCTCTCTCTTCAGCAAGGAAGCTTACCCAGGGTGCACGGCCAGAAGCACCATGGATGCACTTCAAAGGACATGCGCACTGAAGAAAGACAAGAGCATTGGACATAGAGAGATTCGTCAAGCACTTGGCAGTCAGTGACTATGGAATGCCCAGCTTCGTGGGGTCTGTTTGTGCCCAAATCAGGGACCCTGTTTTCCTCCCGCAGAGAGGAGGCACTGGAGTTGGAATAGCATTCAACCATGATTCACGACCGGGTCTACAGTATTTTCTTATAAAGACAAGTGGGGGTCCTTGTGAGCCTGCTGGTCTCAGTCAGACCCTGATGACTACACCCCTCAAAGATGGAGTCTGTGCTCTGGTTCCTGGGTCAGGCTTTCTGTGGACCCTCCAGAGATATTTACAGTAATTAAATACTGGGCACAGTCTGGATTTCCAGCTCCATCCCCAGTAAGGGGCATGCAGGAGGCAGCCAATCCATGTACCACGCTCACATCGATGTTTCTCTCTCCCTCTCCCTTCCTCTCCATCTAAATACCAATTAAAATATTTAACTTAAAAACAAACAAACAAAAAAACACACAACAATCCACAGAAAGGCTGTAATAAATCAGTCCAGGGCGGCCCATCTCCAGTGCCTTTCAGCCTGGGCCCCTGTGGCCTTCTTGGACGCTTATATTCTTCTCATTCCCCTCTCCTTCTTGATCAGCTCCCTTTTCTATTTTACCTCGAACACATTCCCAGGGCTTGCTCCCATCAGTGGGTATCCATGACTTTCAGCTCAGACCCCTGCAGCTTTTGGCAACAGGCTCAGAATTCCTCTCCCCTCACCCTTGGCAAGAGAGCTGCCTGACTCAGCTCCTCTTCCCAGCCAATCCACATGGAGCTGAGGTCAGTGGCAAAGTCTTATTTAGCTTGAAGCTAACGAAGCTCAAGATTTATCTCTTCCCTTGCAGGGGCCCCTCTCAGGGCCTGGGAGGAACCCTAGGAATGTGCGCATGTGGTCGTGTGTCTTTGGACCATCTGCCCTCGTAAGATATTTCATTCGTGTCGGTTAAGATAGCAGGCTCTGTCCGCTCTGACTTACCCCTTTCACACTGGCCCGGTCCCATGATCATGGCGCAATCAGGGTGTTTGGGGGACCCAGAGAAAAGAAGCTGAGTTGGGGATACACTCAGTTTGGGTGTGTGTGTTCACCGTCACTTCCAAAATTAGCAAAATTCTCCTGCCTTTCCTGATGTGGGGGATGGTCCTGCTCTGGAAACTCGCGCACTCACCTGCATGGAGACAGGAAGGGGTGCAGCTGGGGTCACGTCGGGGAATGAATGTGGTCTCCATGCCAGGCCTCCTGGTACATACATAGAAGGGAAATAAGCTTAAACATGTGCAGAGACAGAAGCTATAATGTCCGAGAGCACTGGGTTCTCAGTAATACCTGGTGGAACGGAGGTCCTATGCCGTCAGAAATGTACTGGATCACACGGCACAGTCAGGTATACACAGAACACTTTTTACATCTAAACTGGTTTGTAGGGCAAAAGCCCATAGTAGGACTGCAGATGGAAAACATCCTTATATGAACTTTAACAGTGGTGATCATGCGTGGCCACACCTTAAAAATCCACATGATGTTCCCAACAATAAGTTGAAAGAAACTCTTTCAAACTACAATTAATTTTAAAAATGAAGTATCTTTTTGGTCTCTCTAGACAAAAAAAAAATGACCTTTGAGGAAGGGGAGTCTTAGGGAAGTCACAGAATCTGCTCCCAGAACCGAGGAACCGAGGACTCACTAATGGGAGCTGTCCCTGCCCTAGCTCTTCCCTCTTTCCTCCAGAGGATGCGGGTTCTCAGGAGCCATTTCCCTGTAGTCAATGGCCAATAGGACACAGCTGCCGAGGCCATAGATTGCATATGAATCTGAAAGAAAAATACAGAAAAGCAGTGAGAGGAATGAAGTGTTAGCTATTTTGGGCCAGTCCTTTGCACCACACCCTTGCAGATATCAACAAGTCCACAGGAGAGAGTGTGTGTGTGCTTCTCACATCTCTATGGCTTTGTAGATGTGTCCACAGAGATCGAATGGTTAAATTTCAAATACCTGGAAAGAAGCCGCCAAATGCCCATGAATTCTGAAAATGCGGAGTCCACACATCATGGGGATCCAATCCCAGTCTTCTATGAATTCATCACCGTGTTAATTTGGAGGGACGTGGTAGAACTACTTCTTCTTGTTCAAAGTTTCCCTGGTGCTCCCCATCCCCTGCTGGGCAAATCCTACAATCTTGTCTGGGGGACTCAATCCCCCATAACTCAGCACGGCCATCTTGCCTGGTGTCTCCTGTGCCTCCTGACAATATAGGGTGTCCTAGTTGAATGGAAGGAGTCCAGGGTCAAGGCCGGTCTGCCCCTGATGGGTGGCTCTGAGACTGAGGGTATGGGCTGTGGAAGACCACCTTTTGTGTTGATACCCAGCAGAGCTGAGATCCCCTAACCTGACTCCCAGCTGAGCCCCGTCTCTCTCATGGTAACACCTGAGGGTGATACCGTACCGAGTGTGATAGGAGGTGGGGTGGTATTTGATGCTGAAGACTTGGGGCTCATTGGAAAATGAATGAGCTGTGGCCTTCCAGCACTAAACTGCTAGCTGTTTCTAAGAAACCTAACGGAGCCCCGGGTGGAGAGAGGGCCTTCTCCTGACACTCTCTCTGGGGTCCCTCTCCAGGCTGATGTCCCACTGGGCTCCTCTGTGTCAGCCAGACCCCTGTGAAGCTGACAACGGGCACAGCATGCCGAGAAGGCTCTTGTCCTCTGGCTCTCCAGACAGAGACCACGGGTTAAAATGCCACCACAGTTGGCTTTCTATGTTAGTGTTCTGGTAGCAAGCAGCTACATCCACTAGACCTTCTGTCTCCTATTGTTCTGTTTTCTGAAATGTTCTGAGAACTGCAAAACTCTCCAAGCCTATCGGGGGGCCCCTAGGCTGCCCACACATTCTGTCGTCCATGTGTGGCCGTGCCATTGCCAAACTAACGTGGGCCTGGTGGGCTGTCCGTGGGCTGTAGCTCTTCTCTGGTGCCTTGGGAATGGAGACAGCCGCCCAGCCAACATGGTTGAGTGTCAATCCATGAACCAAGAGGTCATGGTTCAATTCCCGGTCAGGACACATGCCCAGATTGCAGGCTCAGTCCGCAGTGGGTGACATGCAGGAGGCAACTGATCAATAATTCTCTCTCATCAGTAACGTTTCTCTCTCTTTCCCTCTCCCTTGCTCTCAGAAATCAATAAAATTATTATTGTTTTCCAAAAAGAGATGGAGACAGCCCAGTAACGAGAGAGACAATAAATTCATGACTTCATTTGCTGATATTGCTTTGGTTTTAAATTAATAAGCTAAAGGCACTTAAAAACACACACCAAACTAAGCATTGCATGGGAAAGCCTCAGAGACCGTCAGCTTAAAGCAATCTGAAAGCTATGCCTTTAACACAGACATTGGCCATGAAAAAGACCTCATGGGTCATTAAAGCTCACCCCCTGCCAGTATCAGAGGGGCACTGGGCTCATTTGGGGGGTGTAATTGTCTCGAATTCCCTTCCATCTGAACAGAGGGAGGATCGGCTGAGTCCTGCCTCTGGTTAGTCACGCTCTGTGGGGTAAGACGCAGCCACCGCTGGCGCTGGCAGCTGCCCTCCCGACACAGGCTCGGTTTACAGCCGGCTCCAATCACAGGACCTGAGGCCATTGCCCCCATCACTACCTGACCCTAGAGATGGCCAAGACCCCAGGGGAGGCACGGATGGGCCCTGGGAGATTCTAAGCCAGGACCTCCTTAGCTGTGTTTGGGAGATGATCCCCCACGTCTGTGGTTCATCACATTCATCCCCGCGAGTGTCTGGCTCGTCCTTGTTCTTCTTGGCTCCATCTCCGGTCTCCTGTCTGGCCACTTCTGCGTGCCCCATGTGAGAGGAACCCGCTGAGACCACGTGCTAGCAGGCTGGCTCTGTCTCATGCTTGCTGTGTTTAGATGTGTTCGAGAGAAAAGTCTGGGGAATTTCATTCTGACTGTCAAGCAGCCGCCTCTCCCAGAAGACACAGCTTGGTGTCCCTGTCCGGCATGTGACGGGAGTTTGACACTCTTGCCAGAATAGTTTTGTCATAATCCATTGCTTGCCGCACTGTAGATCCAATTATTAGGAACAAGCAATCTGTCGCCCTATTGTTTCCTTCCAATAGTCCCCGAAGTGGCAGTTGTCGAAAAGAGACCGCTTTCAATTTGAAAGAGGGGTGAGGGGGCAACGCCAAATAGCATCTCACGTGTTTCTGAGGTTCCCGGAGGTTAGGGGTCGGAGGACCCCATCAAAAAAATGTCCTGGAGTAAGTCAGCTCCATCAAGGTGTTTTGGCAACTCTAGAAAGAACACTTTCCCTCCCAAACCCGGTGCCAAAGCGCCCATCTCCTTGCTGCCAAAAGCACTAGCCTCCCGGGGCTGTTGTCATGGGTTGACCTGGTTCGTTTTACTAACTGACGAGGTTCTTGCTGTCTCCAGCCTTGTTTGAATCCAGTGTGGTTAACATCATCCGTTATGAAGCCAGTGATGGATTGACACACACACTTTTTTAAAACCCCAAAAGGGGATTCCTGATCCAGGAAGAGATTGTTCTTTCTCATTGGTGAGTTGCTTGATTTTAAAATGTATAAAAGTATAAAGACTAAGGACAATATACTCTAATGACAAAACCATCTATATCGTATTGAAGGAGAAGTCAGCATTCAGAACAAAGCAGGTATGTGGCAAGCAGGTATTTAAACATAGGATTAATCTATAGAACTCCCCATATCAGCTGGTGGGAATTTGGAGTTTACTTCACGGATGAATCTAGAAAGCACTTTCTGACATGGGTGCTGGAGGGGGCTATTGTAACTAAGGACCACGGATCCCACCCAGTGAGAGGCTGGAACTGAGAGAAATGTATGTTTTCATAGTTCTGCAGGCTGAACATTCAAGATCAAGGGGTCAGCGGGATTAATGTCCTTTGAGGCTTCTGTCCTTGGCTTGTAGACAGCTGCCTTCCCCCCGCCTTCACATCACCTCCCCTCTGGGTGTGTCTATGCCCTAGTTTCTTCTACCAGGGCACTAATCCTCTTAGATAAGGGCCCACCCTGGTGCCCTTATTTCAATTGATCTTTTGAACGATCCTATCTCCAAGTACAGGCATGTTCTGAGGTCAGGGCTTCAACATATGAATTTGGGGCAGGACTCAATACAGCCCATAATAGGCCCTTTGTGTTATAACACCACCTCTACATTCTTTTTTTTATTAAAATATGTTTTATTATTATTGACTTCAGAGAGAAAAGAAGGGAGAAGGAGAGAGAGAAACACACATCGATTGGCTGCCTCCTACATGCCACCTACTGCAACCTGGGCATCAGGGGCATATTTCTTGACCAGGAATTGAACCTGTGACCGCTCGGTGCACAGGAGGAAGCTCAACCAGCTGAGCCACACTGGCCAGAGCACCTCTGCATTCTGAAGCATTGACTTCCATTAACATTGTTCTGTGGAAGATTCCACAGCTTCATCCTGGAAGCGTGTCTTCTCCAATCCACAAATCACTTCCAGACCTGCTCACACAGGGCCACTCAGTTCTCCCTGTTTCTGCATTCTTACATGTGGCCTCCCCTCGTCCTAGACACTAGACAAGCATATGCCCCCGGCTCTTCAGCCCTTGATTACCCCGAGGAAACCCCCTCCTTCCCAGACCCTTCCCATCCCACAGGCCATGCCTTGGCTCGGGGTTGTGGCTTCGTGGAAACCAGGAGGTCGGCTCTCATGTTCCACGGAACGGCGCGTGCTGAATGCAATGCAATTAGATTATTCTGCAAAAGACTCCAGTTTTCAGGTTTATTTTCGTTTGAAAAGCCTGAATTGAATTCCAAGTGCTAACATTTACACTGGCCTGGCGGAGTTTGCATTTCCCAAGTGGATACAAACTTCTAACACACGTTTTGGAAGCTCTACGCAGCACAGCAATTACTCCAGCGCGAACCTAAATAACCAACACATTTTCAAACTTCAGAGAGAGGCTTCATCAGGAGTTTTATTCTGAGGCGAAGGAGGCCTCCAAACCACACAGATAAATCATGCAACATCTGAAAACGGGCCTCATGTTCTCTGGCTCGGACGCCTTCTACAACTGTGTGCTTTGGACAACCATTCCTTGGACATGTGTGCTCGGGGTTCACATTATTTGGAGTAAAGCAAGAAGTCCAGCAGCCACAGCCTCCTTAGTAGACGTGGAGCAGAAGGAGCAGGGCAGGCAGATACGCTGTCACTCAGAAGAGCTTCAGGGAAACATCTTGGTTGAGGAGTGTTAACCCTGTGGTGGGCTGCAGTGATTACAAAAGCTTCAGAGCCCGGCAGGTGTGGCTCATGTTTGAGCATGGACCTATGAACTGGGAGGTCACAGTTTGGTTCCAGGGCAGGGCATGCGTCTGGGGTGTGGGCTCGATCCCTACTCTGGGGTGTGCAAGAGTCAGCCGATAATGATTCTCTCATTATTGATGTTTCTATTTCTCTCTCTCTCTCTCTCTCTCTCCCTTCCTCTTTTAAATCAATAAAAAAAATAATAAAAAAGAGAAAGCTTCAGGGAAAAACAGGGACATACCCATTAGGGAGACCCAAATGCACAACTCCTGAAGCAAGATACGCACGGATGCCCAGATATTTATTGAGTCCCAGGGAAAGGCAGATGCCAGATTTGAATGTCAGACACACTTGGCTTTAAATTTCAGTTCTCTGCCTCCTTTGGAAAGATCGTTAACTTCCTTGTTCTTCCATCATTTTACTTGTAGAGGCAGAAACACAAGTGGAAAAGCTATCCTGCTAACTGACAATTATCTAGAACTCAGGACATAAATCATCGCACCAATAGCCTATATATGGTGAGCAGAAAACTGCTCAGGAGCCAAACTTCAGGATTTTGCAACCACAGTGACACAAGGACATGCTGTCTAGGATGGAGTCGTGCTTTTTTTGCAGGAGAGGACGCTTTCCTGATACACTTCATTTGAGTCTGTTACTTTTTATCCTAAGACTAAAGGTCCAGTGCACTAGATTTGTGCACTGGTAGGAGGCATGGGAGGATAGTCCTCAGTCTGGAACCCCTCTGGGGATGTCCACCTAAGAAGATCAGGCCTAAGCCAAGCAGTCAGACATCTCTCTTGCAGTCTGGGGCTCTCACAGTCCGGGACCTCTCACTCCTCGCTGCCCAGAGGTGGGAGAAGCTCCCAACACTGCCACTGCGCTCTCCATCTGTGAACCTGGCTTCTGGCTGAGTGGCACTCCCCCTGTGGTAGCTCACTGACCACCAGCGGGCAGCTCCTGCGTTGAATTTCTGCCCCCTGGTGGTCAGTGAACATCATAGTAACTGGTCTTCTGCTGTTCGATCAATTTGCATATTGTGCTTTTATTATATAGGATTATAAAATTGTATGCCAGGTCTCACCTTCCTGATACACCTCTACTTGGGGAGACACGGGACTTTTGCAGGATTCTCTCTGGAAAAGTGAAGTTCCTAAGTCCAGCAATAGGCAAAGACTTTTGCATCAGAAGGATTAGAAGGAAGAATCCAGACTGTGGTGACTGCAATCTGCTTTATAGTGTCAGCTATGAGGGCGGATCACTCCATGGAGCCCCATCGGAGAGGGGTGCCAGTCCTGGGCCAAGGTGGGATGTGGAAGAAGATGACACAATGGAGAGATTTCTCCATTATGAGAGAAGATGTGGATCAGCATCGGGCCATTGCTTTCTGCCGCTTGCTGTAGAACCTGCCCACATTAACTCCTTTGCAAATTAACCTGGTTTGTTCTACTGTGTGGATTTATTTTTTCCGGCAAAATCTTTCTCTTTTCATGGTAAATCCTAAATTTAAGACCCCCTAATAAGGTTTCACTAACGAGGCAAAATCAGGTGCCAGGAAAGAGTCCTTAATTATTTTACAATCATGATTTCTTACATTTTTGTAATAATCTTATAAAACGATACTATTTGCCCACTTTATGGGAACCATGGGGTAGAGATAAGGGTAGGGAAAGTGAAGATCCTCCATGTAAAATTTAAAGTGGCCCTCACTGTCAGGTGTTCACCTCGTACGAGCATGACCCCAAGAATAAGTGCTTCCTTAAATGTGGCTCCTTAGATGCCTTACTGGCCTCACTTCGGTTCTGGGTTTGAGGAACAGGTTCAGGGGCATGGAGATCCAGCCGCCCTTTCTAAATTGGATCCAGTTGGACCTTGAATTTCTCCCAGGTGAAGCCAGCTGATATTTGTTGGCACCTCTGGTGGCCCATGCTTCACTGTCCCGGAGACATGTCCCCACAAGGAATGGACCCTAGACAATCCCAATGAGCTCTGCATGTGGTCAGATGATCATGTGTTACATACAAAGACAAGCAGCCTCAGGGCTCTCCAGAAGCTCACATACCATCCAGGGATCTGGGTCTGGTCCCCAGAGCCACCTGGAATTGGAGCCAACCAGAGGGGGGTGACTTGGTGTTATGCCCTGGACTTGACCCAAGCAGGGAGGTCGAGGGAAGACAGGAAAAAGAACAGGGCTGATCTTAGCCATGGAATCAGGGGAGCTCAGGGGGGAAGATGGGCCAAGCAGGCTTGGGTGATGATGATGGAGGAGGGTGTAGCGGTATTCCCAACAACCCTCCTTGGAGCATAACTGTGCTTGCATCCCTCGGTGTGGAGCATGGTGTGCAGGTCCGGTCACTTCCCAGTCACCTCCTCCCCGTAAGAGGAATGTGCTGTGACTGTTGTCTGGGAGGGACATCTGTGATCCCCGCTCCAGTGCACGGGCTCTGGCAGGGCAGGGGAGCCACCCAGATATCCGGCCAGTCCCCTCCATCTGTTTGGGGAATCCTGCAGCCCGCAGGCCTGGCCAGGGCCACCTGTGAGGCCGCATGTTGGGGTGCAGGCCAGCACTTGTAGAATGAGACATCATTTGTCTGGTTAGGTCTTAGCTAGATGACAGGAGGTCGAAATACAGAAGCTGGGGGAGGTTGAAAAGGGGTCTCCTTAGGGGGTGTGTGGCCTGGGGCTGCCTCTCCCTTCTCCACAAGATTCAGAAGCCCTGCTAAGCCAAGGAACTTACTCATGGCCTACCACAAGAGCTGAGAGCACCCTGCTTCTGAGATGCCTCCAGTTCATTTCAGTGAGTGCATGCTTTGTGCGAGGACTGGCAGGGTGCGCAGAGGTCAACAGGACCACAGTATGTGGGCATAGAATGCCAAGGTCATGTCTTTTAAACTATGAGTTTTAAAAGACATTTCAAGCTGTTTCATTGAAACAGCATTTCAAGCTGTTTCATTCATTTAGCAACTCTGGATCAAGGGCAACGAGCCTGTAGGAGTGCCTCCTCCACACACACAAAAAAAATTATGCTGCAGCACACATTTATTTTGTTTTTAAATATATTCTTATTCATTTAAGAGAGGAAGAGAGAGAGAAACATCAATGAGAAGAATCATTGATCAGCTGTCACTTACATGCCCCCTACTGGGGACAGAGCCTGCATCCTGGGCAAGTGCCCTTGACCAGTATCGACCCCGGACCCTTTGGTCTGCAAGCCGATGCTCTATCCACTGAGCCAAACTAACTAGGGCCACACGTTGTTGTTTTTTTTTTCATTGGTTGGTTGGATTGCATAACCTGCTCACTCAGGTCTCTAGAACTCTGACCCCTACACCATGGAGAGCTGGATCCACCTCTTCCAGGCATTGCACTTAAATGATCGCTAAGCCGTTCCTTCATAAAATGACCTGTTCCGAATGACTGGACACATTCTCCATCATGAAAACAATGTCCTTTTTGCTATATACTTAATGTACACAGATATAAATAACAAAAAAAAAATCAAGGCACTCCTTAAAAAGCCCTATACCCCATAGCACAAGATCATCAAAAGAACAGTCTATATCTTGGGCAAATTCAGACCCTGTCTTACTGCAATTCATTCATTCATTTTTTTCTCCTTCATTTAATCATCAAACGCTTGGTGGGTCTCTTGTGTTCTGGATATATTCTGATTTCCTGTGCAGGAGCAGAGCTGTTTCTATGAGTCGTGGCTTTTAGGGTGTGTTTGTGAAGGATTTTTTTATTGAGCTTCTGTAGAGACAAGCGAAGCTGAGACAGGTAGTGTCACAGTGGAGACTGCTTCCCTTTCAAAGCATCTGTGAGCAGCTCACTGCAGCCATCCCTGTCTTTCTGTTTTCTGCCGGCGCTGATGGAACCCAAGTTCAATGTGGCAATGGGAGCCGTCTCACGTTCCACCTGAGGTTTAGCAGGAAGTGGACAGTTTCCATATCAAGTTCAACCTGCAAATAGGATTCTCACCATACATCAGTAACCTCTGTTATGTGATTCTTATTGGGGCATACCATGAAATATCCCTCCCCTGGCTTATAGGAGGGGACACTAAACCCTTTCAATACAAATAAAAATAAAATACAAGGGACAGAATGTTTGCAGCCTAATGGGCAAGACAACAGAAGAGTCCCGTCAGGGAAGATGTGGGTGGGAGTCAGACGGTCAGTAAGCGCAGGCAGAGAGTTGGGGTTTTATTAGAGGTGTGGTGGAAAGTCACCCGGGTGTTTCGGAGAAGACCTAGGTACCGTATTATTTGCCTGTCAGCGGCATTTCTGTGGCTGCTGTGTGCGGAAGAAATGAGAGGCAGAGTGGTCTGAGCAGGTAGAGCAGGGGAGGAGCGGTCTGAGCTGCAGGGGGCACTAAGAAAGATGGACCAGCTGAGATGACTCAGCATATATTTAGGAGATCGCGTTCAGAGCCCATGCCAACGGGCTGAATTTGTAGGGCTGGTGGAATGTTTGAAAACATCGGTCAAGTTTTCAAATTGGGAGGTTTTCCAAAAATCAACCCATCAAGCAGACGCAAGCCAACAAATTTACTTCCTGGCTCCTCCAGTGCCGTCCCAGAGAAATACTATGCAGGCCACATAGTTTCAGTGTCCCAGCAGTCATAATGAAAAGAGTAAAAATACAATACAGAGGAGTCAATTTGAATAATATATATTTTTAACTCAATACAGTAAAAATTTTCACACATACATCAGAGTAAAGTAGCAATGGAATATTTCACATTCTTTTTTTTTTCTGCACATCTTAGAAACCTAGAATCTTACTCTTCAGTCTGAGCACCTGCCTTCCAAGGGCTCCACAGTGATATATACAGGTGGTTTTAGAACAGACAACTTTGACCTGGAATGTTCTAGAGCTCCATAAGGAAACCTAAGCCAACGACCTCCTGTGGAAATCCATCACCTCCTGTCCCATCACAGATGCTGAACTTGGAGCAGGAGACCCCGGGTCCACCATGGACCTTACACGAAGTTGCCCTGTGATCTAGAGGAGAAATAATGAATGGCCTGACCTTCAGCTGCCCCTTCTCTGCCTGACCGGGCTGGGAGGAAGGGCCGCCGTCAGCCCAAGGCTCAGTGAGTGCATCCTGCTTGGCCAAGGTGAGGAATTTCAGGACATTCCTTTGAAGGACGGCAGCAGACTGCTGTTTTGCATGTGTGAGTATTTCCCTGTTGTGGAGCAGTTTCGCCCCAAGTCCCCCTCCGATCTGATAGGCGAAGATGGGCTGACTTACTCAGGACTTGGCCAGAAAGCCTGGCGGGGAGTCTCCGGGCCCGTGGGAAGTGGGCAGGGCAGGCGGGCCTCCGGGCTGGTCCCATGAGTCAGGACGAAGCTGAGTGGTGCCAGGCGGCGCTCTCTGAGATAAGCGGTGGCGAGGCCCCAATCTCCGGCCTCATCACGCACGGGCCCAAGTTGCTTCTTGCAGAAGAGGAGGTGTTTCTCCGTTTGGCCTGGCTGCGTGTCAGCGAGAGGAATTCGTCTTCTCACCTGAAGTCCCCTCTCAGCTGCCTGGGCCAGAACTGTCCTCAGGCCACTCCTGCTGCAGAAGAGACACTGAGACGCGATGCAGGCGGGTTTCAGAAGCGAGGGAGAGCTGAGGACGAAGCAACCTTTCACGTTGACCTGATTGTGAACTCTAGGTCACACCCGCTCATTCGGAGTTAAGAAGAGAAGGGAAACTTATATATAAACAGCTTGGCAGACGAATAAATGACTAAAAGAGAGAGAGAGAGAGAGAGAGATTTGTTAAACAGATTCACCCAAGTCCCTGTGAATTCTGTAGGAATCTTATAGGAAGTGCTGCCAAGTCCCTGTGAATTCTGTAGGAATCTTATAGGAAGTGCTGTAAGGAGTCCTCCACCCGAGCCTTCTCCCTGAGGACATGGACTCTCAATACCCTATCATCGCCCTGACTTCTGTATCTGTCTCCTTTCCCACTAAAATGTTTATATAGAGCTGGTCGGGGTGGCTCAGCAGTTGAGCATTGATCCATGAACCAAGAGGTCACGGTTCAATTCCTGGTCAGGACACATGTCCAGACTGCAGGCTCAATCCCCAATAGGGGTCATTGCAGGAGGCAGCTGGTCAATGATTTTCTCTCATCATAGATGTTTCTATTTCTCTGTCCTGTTCCCTTCCTCTATGAAGTTAACAATAAAAATATATTACATAAAAAGAAAGAAATTACACACAGAAATATTTCTCAAAATGGGGTTGGACCAACTTCATTACACCTGTTCGGGCACCAGTGGAAAGGAGTATTTCTGGCTCCTATCCCAGGACTTCTGAGCTACAAATGGCCTTTGTACCAAGGACCAAGGTGATGCTCATGCTTCTTTATAATTGGGAATGTTCTAGAAGGTTGTGGACTTCTCATCTTATGTTGGGCCTTCGAATCACCAGGGGGGGGGGGTTAAAAAATACTTCCTGGATTCGCACTCAGATATTCTGCCTTAATTGGTACGTGGCCTGGGTGACAAGGTTTTGAAGAATTCCTCAGAGATCTGGTATCTGGCCTAGGTGGGGAGCCACGGTTTGAGTTTAGGTTACACCTCCAGTGCCATCCTGGCAATCCTTTAAAACAGTGGTTCTCAACCTTCCTAATGCCGCAACCCTTTAATAAGTTCTTTATGTTGTGGTGACCACCAACCATAAAATTATTGTTGTTGCTACTTCATAACTGTAATTTGCTACTGTTATGAATCTTAATGTAAATCTCTGTGTTTTCTGATGGTCTTAAGGGACCCTGCTAGCTGTTCTCGACCCACAGGTTGAGAACCGCTGCTTTAAAAGGTACTTAAGTGCCTCGGACACACACACACACACACACACACACACACACACACACACACACACAAGCTCTTCACTGGGGTAGCTGTCCCAGCCTCGCCGCGGTTTCACCTGTTCCACTGGCCACAGGCCTAACTGTGGAAGTCGCTCACACCCCAGCTTGCACACTCTGAAGCTGAGACTCGCTATAATGAACCGGGCAGGGAAACGGTTTCTGCCTTCTCTGCCGTAACCTTCACTCGTTAGCGAAGATTCTGACACGCAGTTCTCATTGCGAAGAGTAATCATCCAAACAGATCCCCAGTCACCCTGCCATGCGCCCACCCAACTTCCTAGTCCCCGGCCCACATCCCCACAGTTATTTACATGATTATCATTTTGAACGTCTTATTTCAGGGCACGGTTCCACAGGAACGCGCGGGTCTGGAGCCCCAGGTGGAGGCTATCTGAATCCTGCCACCGTCCCTCACTGTTTATACTTGAGAAAGGAGATGCGTTTTTTTTTCCGCTTCTGAGTAAATATCTCCTCCGTCGTCTAATTTATTTTCAGTCTGAAAGCCTGAGGCTGTAATTTCCTCGGGGGCTACAAAATGAGTTTGTGGATGACCAAGGCCGAGTGGAAGAGAGGGTACGCCTTCACACAGCAGGCCTGCTGGTACCCCGACCTGGGGCCCTCGGACTCCAGGCTCCTTGAATCTACACAGCAAGGGCTCTTGTCTCCCGCCACCGCTGCTGGACACCTCCTGCCTGCCCTCCCGAGCTGGGCCGAGGACATTTCCCAGGCCATTTTGCAGGACCTACACTTACTAGTAGATGGAAGATTCTATGAAATTGAAAACCTGACCATTTCTAGGCATCTTTTATTTTCCTTTTTGTGTGCGTGCAGGCAAAATGAATTTGTAGTATCTTTTATAAGAAAGGTAACTGCACAAATTATAGCTTATGATAAATATTGAAAAATGTATTCATCCCGCAGTCCGTGACTGTGCTCCCAGGACCTACTAGGTAAATAAATGGCAAGCCCTCATGTATCCTCTTAATTTAAGGCACATAACCTCATTTTTCTTCCGTAGGAAAGTAGATAGGGAATGGATGAGTTCATAATTTTCACCTTCTTCCCTTTTTTTTTTTTTATTAAAAGCTCTTTTCTTTTTCTCCGGTGGCTGGGTACTATTATTC
>PVJN01046050.1:0-16612 GCA_004026805.1 Lasiurus borealis
CTCTTTCTAGCTCTTTGAGTTGTAGGTTTAGGTGGTTTATTACCATTGTTTCCTGTTTTTTGCAGTAGGCTTGTAGGGCTATGAACTTCCCTCTCAAGACTGCTTTCACTGTGTCCCATAAATTTTGCATTGTTGTGTTGTCATTGTCATTTGTTGCCATGATGTTTTTTATTTCTTCCTTGATCTCTCTGGTTACCCAATTGTTGTTTAGTAGCATGCTGTTTAGTCTCCATGTGTTTGATTTCTTTCTATTGTTTTTATTATAGTTGATTTACAGTTTTATGCCACTGTGGTCTGAGAAAATGCTTGGTATGATTTCTATCTTCTTGAATTTGAAGAGACTTTTCTTATGACCCAATATGTGATCTATCTTTGAAAATGACCCATGTGCACTTGTTGCTCTCTTTCTTATTCATTAAGTTATAGAGTTAGATGATTTATTCCTTTTTTTTCTTTATAGTTGGCCTGTAGAGCTATGATCTTCTCTCTCACATCTGCTTTCACTGTGTTTTTATTCTTATTTGTTTCCAGAATGTTTGTAGTTTCTTCTTTGATCTCTTTGGTAACCCAATCATTGTTTAATAGCATGTTATTCAGTTCCCAAGTGTTTGGATTTTTTATTGTACTTTATTTCTAATATTATTCCATTGTGGTCTGAAAAGATACGTGATATGATGTCAGTCTTCTTGAATTTGGAGAGGCTTGTGACTCAGTATGTGGTCTATTTTTGAAAATGTCCCATGTGCACTTGAGAAGAATGTATATTCTATGGCTATGGGGTGAAATGTTCTAAAAATGTCAATTAAGTCCATCTGATCTTGTTAGTTGCTTAGGATTGCTATTTCTTTGCGGATTTGTCTGGAGGATTTATCTAGTGATGTCAGTGGGATATTAAAGTCCCCTACTATAATTGTATGGTTATCTATCTCTCCCTTGATCTCTTCCAGGAGTTTTATTATGTATTGGGGTACTCCTGCATTGGGTGCATATATGTTTACCAGGGTTATATCCTCTTGTTGTATCAATACCTTTAGAATTATGAAGTGGGCTTCCTTATCTCTTGTTATGTCCTTCACTTTGAGGTCTATTTTGTCATATATAAGTATTGCTATCCCAGTTTTTTTTTGTGTTTTTTTTTTTTTTTCCCATTTGCCTGAAAGATTTTTTCTATCCCTTCACTTGCAGTCTGCATGAGTCCCTTGTTCTGAGGTGGGTCTGGGTCTCTTGTAGACAGCATATATATGGGTTATATTTTCTTATCCATTCAGTCACTTGATGTGTTTTGATTGGAGCATTTAGTCTGTTTTATTATCGATAGGTACTTGTTTGTAGTCATTTTTATTTTATGTGCTTGTGTTCCTTCTTCTCTTCCTCTATTTATTTATTTATTTATTTATTTATTTATGTATTTACAGAATAATGAGTTAAGTTGAATACATTTGGACGCATGAAATATTTGACATGAAAAGCAGTTGTATCAGAATAAGCATCAGGAAAATAGCAACTTGTCTTACACATAATAACTAGAAAATTTTTTCTGTCTGATCATTTAAGTGTTACATATCCTGAGAATGTTATACAATGAACAAATTAGGTACTACTTTATCTTGCTTGGAAATCATCTTTTAAAAAAATGCTTTGAGTTATAAATCACCTATTTATTAAACCTGAGTCTTTTACATTTTACAAGGAGTTTAAACAAACATACCAAAGTTCTGTGGCTCTTAAAACAGCTATCAGTCAGGTTCAAGGACACACTGTTCCACCATTTCATATATAAGTTGGGGTTCTCCATTGCAGCCACCACTTGCTCTTTGTCATTTATCTGCTTGTTGATATCTTCCTCTGTTGTGTGGGTTCCTTTAGAAATGTAGATTTCCAACTGAAGTAATAGTCCTCTTCACTTATCTCTTGAACCTCCACACAACTTTCCGTTTCTATCATATTTTCCGGCATATAAGACGATTGGGCGTATAAGAGGACCCCCAACTTTTTCAGTTAAAATACAGATTTTGGGATATGCTTGCCGTATAAGACTATATCTCTTCCAACACACACCAAATAAAAATTTAAAAAACCCATCAGATTTGATTTCAATATGGTAATTTTAATTCAAATGCTTATGACATGCAGGTACTTAGCAAGAAAACTGTCACTTATAAACATAAGGCTGTTTGTCATCAAACATGTAAACATAAAACAGTGCAAGTGGATTAAACTTTTCCTAATTCACTCTAAAGCTTTCATATGGTTGTTGCATATGGCAGGGATGCAGCCTTGGCCGTTTTTGAGCTCCCCTCAATGTATGCAGCGACCGCAGATTCTCCAGTCCAGCTCAGAAGTTTCAGCACCCACCCTATAAGATGACACCCGGCATATAAGACGACCCTCGACTTTTGAGAAGATTTTCCTGGGTTAAAAAGTTGTCTTATATGCCAGAAAATACGGTACTTCCAGTTCTTCCATAGTATTGAGCTTCTTTGGGTCCCGGATAGTTTGAATCAAATCATAAACAGCTAGCACTTTCTCTTCCATGATCTGGGGATGCCAGTCAGCTCACCACTTAAAGAGGCACAAGTGCCATGGGACTCTGCTCAGCATCCAGAAGAGCAGCCCTGACACCTGCTTCATCCTCACACTCTGCCATCCCTGGCAACTGTCCCACCTGAGCCACTGTCTTTCAGTGGCTTGCCTCATGATTTATCAACTTTCTGTTCTCCAAATGGACCAAGACCAGCCTAAAAGTGTCCACGGGAGGAAGGAATCAGTATTTGCCCTTTTGCGACTGATTTATTTCACTTAGCATTTGTCTTTAGGGTTTATCCATGTTGCAGGAATTTCCTTCCTCTTTAAAGCTGATTAATATCTCATTGTTTGTATATACCACAATTTGTTTACCCATTATTCCTATAAATATTTGGGCTGTTTTGGCTAGTGTGAATATTGCTGCTATGAACATAGATTTATAAATATCTGTTTGAGCCCTTGCTTTTCATGCTTTTGGATATATATCCAGAAGTGGAATTGCTAGATTAAATGGTAATTCTATATTTAACTTTTTAAGGAACTGCTGAACTTTTCCACAGAGGTTGTATCCTTTTAGATTCCCACCAGTAATGCATAACTTCTCCATATGCTTGCCACCATAAAGGTTGTGAAGTATAATATTTCATGATTCATGTTCAGGTGTTTGTGTGGATGTATGTTTTGAGTGTTCATGGGTACTACCTAGAAGTAGAGTGGCTGAGTCATACTGTAAGTTTATTTTTAACATTTTGAGGTTTTGTCAAACTGAATTCCAAAATGGCTGCACTGCTTGACATTCCTGCCAGTAGGGTATGAGGGTTCTAGTTTCTCCACATTAATACCAACACTTGTTATATCTTTTTTACATTAGCCATCATAGTTATAGTAACTACTAGAGGCCTGGTGCACAAAATTCGTACACAGGGGTGGGGAAGGTGTCCCTCAGCCCCGCCTGCACCCTCTCCAATCTGGAACCCCTCAAGGAATGTCCAACTGCCCATTTAGACCCAGTCTCTCTCTTGATTCCTAAATGGGCATTCAAGCATCTCTCTCACAATCTAGGAATGCTGGCTCCCAACCACTCGCCTTCCTGCTTGATTGCACCTAACCGCTTCTGCCTGTCAGCCTGATCACCCCCTAACCACTCCCCTGCCAGCCTGATTGACACCTAACTGCTCCCCTGCTGGCCTGATTGCTCCTCACTGCCCTCTCTTGCTGTCTTGGTCACCCCTAACTGCCCTTTCCTCCAGGGCTGGTCTCCCCCAACTGTCCTCTCTTGCAGGCCTGATCCCTCCCTGCTGCCCTCTCCTGCTGCCCTGGTTGCCCATAACTGCCCTTTCCTATTGGCCATCTTGTGTCCACATGGGGTGGCTATTTTTGACCACATGGGGGCGGCCATCTTGTGTGTTGGAGTGATGGTCAATTTGCATATTACCTCTTTATTATATAGGATTGCTTTTTAACATGATTGTAACTGAGTCATTTCATTCATTCCCAATTATTGCTTGGTGAAAGGGTATAATTGTTAAAGAGGAATTCATAAATATTATTTAAATATTCAAGCAGTACATACAAATATAGTACAGTACATATTATACTCATGTACTTACTTATGCTATGTGAGGAGTGAAAGTCTCATTTCTATCTCATTTTTCAGAAGTAGCCACCTTTCACAATTTTGGGTTTTGTTTTAATGGATATCACTATAATTCTAAATTTTTATGTCTGTATTATTTAAGTAACTTTTAATTTTAAAATATGTTTGTTGAGCCGAAACCAGTTTGGCTCAGTGGATAGAGCGTCAGCCTGGGGACTGAAGGGTTCTAGGTTCGATTCCGGTCGAGGGCATGTACATTGGTTGCGGGCACATCCCCAGTAGGGGGCGGGCAGAAGGCGGCTGATCGATGTCTCTTTCTCATCGATATTTCTAGCTTTCTATCCCTTTCCCTTCCTCTCTGTGAAAAATCAATAAAATACATTTTAAAAAATAAATATATGTTTGTTGAATAATTCTTGAGGGAATTTGTGCTAAGGTTAGTGCAAGGAAATTGTAGAAAATACTTGAATACCAAGCTCTAGAGCAGTGGTTCTCAACCTTTCTAATGCTGCGACCCTTTAATACAGTTCCTCATGTTGTGGTGACCCCCAACCATAAAATTATTTTCCTTGCTACTTCATAACTGTAATTTTGCTACTGTTAATGAATCGTAATGTAAATATCTGTGTTTTCCGATGGTCTTAGGCTCTACAAGCAGTGGTTCTCATGACCCCAGGTTGAGAATCACTAGGAAGGTCTCCTAAGACCATCAGAAAACAAGTTTGCCCTGGCCAGTCTGGATGGAGTGTTGGTTCTCTGACCAAAGTTGTTCTGAGTTCGATTGCTGGTCAGAGGCACATACCTCAGTGGCAGCCTCAATCCTCGATTGGGATGGTGTAGGAGGCAGCCAATCAATGTGTCTTGCTCACATAGATTTTTTTTCCCCTCTCGCTCCTCTCCCCTCTCTCTCTAAAAAAAGGAATAAATGGAAAGGATATCCTTGGTGAGAATTAAAAAAAAAAATAGTACTGAAAGTTAGCTACTGTCCAGTAATATTGTTTTCATGGCTTCTGCTTATTGAAGAACTAGAAGCCTGGTGTACAAAATTTGTGCACTCAGGGGTGGGGTGGGGATCCCTTAGGCTGGCCTGTACCCTCTTGCAATCTGGGAGCACTTGCGGGATGTCCGACTGCCAGCCTAGGCCTGGAAGCAGGCCTACGCAATCAGTTGGACATCCTTAGTGCTGCCACAGAGGTGGGAGAGGCTCCCGCCATGTAGTTGTCCTCACCAACCATGAGCCTGGTTTCTGGCTGAGCAGCGCTCCCCCTGTGGGAGTGCACTGACCACCAGGGGGCAGCTCCTGTGTTCAGCATCTGCTCTTTAGTGTTCAGTGCACATCATAGTGACGGGTCATTTTGCCATTTGGTCATTTTGCATATTAGGGTTTTATTATATAGGACTAGTGGTCTGGAGCACAAAATTCGGGTACATTAAAAGGGGATTAATTAGACGAAATAATTTAATATTGCTATTTTCCCTTTCTCTATAATAGATTGTCAGAGACGAAAGAAAATTAGTAAAATGTATATGAAAACCTTGGTCCTGTCAAAGTCATGGGACCCAGAATCAAGTCCCCGCCCACCTGCATGCGCCTCAGAATTGCATGAGACCTAGACCCAGCTGTCCCTCTCCCCCCACAATTGGGCTAGATCCAGATCCAGCCAGTCCCACCCTTGTCAAGCCCCACCAGGCAAGGAATGTAGCCTCAGGTCCCTTGGCCTGGCGCCAGGACGGGGGCATGCCTTGAGATTCTCTCCCGCCAGGTTGGGGAAATGGCCTGAGGTCCCCTATCAAGCCCCACCAGGCGGAGGAGTGCAGTCTCATGTCCCCTGTCAAGCCCCACTGGGCAGGGGAGTGCAGTCTCATGTCCCCTGTCAAGCCCCACTGGGCAGGGGGTGCAGCCTGAGTTCCCCTGACCCAGCAATGGGGGTGCACTTTGAGGTCTCCTGTCAAGCCCACCAGGCAGGAGGGCACGGCCTGAGGGCCCTGGCCTGGCGCTGAGCTCGGGGGAGCAGCATGAGGTCCCCTAGCCCAGCACCAGAACAGAAAGCACACTTTGAGGTCCCCCATCAAGCCCCACCAGGCGGGGGGAAAGGTCTGAGGTCCCCATCAAGCTCCACCAGGTTGGAGGCATGACCTGAGGTCCTTTATCAAGCCCTGATGGATGGAGGGCATGGCCTGAGGTCCCCCAACCTGGCACTGGCAGCAGCTTGAGGTCCTCTAGCTCAGCACCAGGATAGGAAGTGCACATTGAGGTCTCCTGTCAAGCCCTGCTGGATGGAGGATACGACCTGAGGTCCCCTGGCAAGCTCCACGGGTGGAGAGGGAGAGAAGAGGGCGTAGCCTCAGGTCCCTGCAGTTTGCTCGTTTAGGCTCCTTATGGAAACTTGGCCTTAGTTATGGGTACAGCCATCTTTGTGTTGGAGTGATGGTCAATTAATATATTCCCTCTTTATTGGATAGGATTATATGCCAAGTATTGTACTTGTGACTTGTGTTCAGAAATTTAAGCATAAACCATCTGTATAAGGTAGGCACTGTGTTTCTATTTATATCACTTAAGATCATATGATTATTTTTTACACAGAGGAAGGGAGAGGGATAGAAAGTCAGAAACATCGATGAGAGAGAGACATCGATCAGCAACCTCCTGCACACCCCCTACTAGAGTTGTGCCTGCAAGCAAGGTACATGCCCCCGACCAGAATCGAACCTGGGACCTTTCAGTCCGCAGGCCGACACTCTATCCACTGAGCCAAACCAGTCTTGGCAAGATCATATGATTATTGAGTTGGGCCAGTAATGGATCTCAGATCTGACTTTAAAGCTTAAATTCATGAACTTTTATGACATATTGAATAGGGGTTTCTTATTGTAAAGTGCATAAAAACTTCAGTTAATCTTTTTTAAGTGTACAGTTCAGTATGTAAAGTATATTTCCATTATGAAACCAATCTCCAGAACTCTTATTTTTTACAATTGAAACACTGTACCCATTAAATGCTTCCTATTCACCTCCCTCCTCTCCTTCTTCCAGTCCCTGGCAACCACTGTTCTATTTTCTGTCTCTAAGCATTTGAGTTTTCTAGGTACCTCATATAAGTGGAATTGTACAGTACTTCTCATTTGGGACTTCTCTATTTTACTTAGTATAATTTTCTCAAGTATCATACATGTTGTAGCATAGTCATAATTTTCTTCCTTTCTAAGGATAAATAATATTCCATTGTATATGTATATGCCACATTATATTTATCCATTGAAGGATATTTAAATGGCTTCCATCTTTAGTTATTCTGAATAATGTTGCTGTGAACATGGGCGTACAAATATCTGTTCAAGTTTCTACTTTTACTTCTTTTTTTTTTATTGTGTTACATGCATACATATCTCCCCGTTGCCCCCCCTCCCTCCCAGGCATACCCCAAACCCCCCAGTGTCTATGTTCATTGGTTATGCTTATATGCATGCATACAAGTCCTTTGATTGATCTCTTATGTACCCCACTTCTCCTTAACCTTCCTGCTATAATTTCACAGTCTGTTTGATGTTTTACTGCCTCTGTATCTATCCTTTTGATCATCAGTTTACAATGTTCTTTATTATCCACAAATGAGTGAGATCATGTGGTGCTTCTCCTTCATAGACTGGCTTATTTCACTTAGCATAAGGCTCTCCAGTTCCATCCAGGTTGCTGCAAATGGTAAGAGTTCCTTCTTTTTAATGGCAGCATAGAATTCCATTGTGTAGATGTACCATGGTTTTCCGATCCACTCATCTGCTGACGGTCACCTAGGATGTTTCCAAATTGTAGCTATTGTAAATTGTGCTGCTATGAACATAGGGGTGCATAAATCCTTTTTGATTGGTATTTGTAATTTCTTAGGATATATTCCTAAGAGTGGGATTGCTGGCTCAAATGGGAGATCCATTTTTAGTTTTTTGAGGAAACTCCATACTGTTCTCCACAGTGGATGTACCAGTCTGCATTCCCACCAACAGTGCACAAGGGTTCCTTTTTCTCTGCATCCTTGCCAACACTTGTTGTTTGTTGATTTGTTGATGATTGCCATTCAGACAGGGGTGAGATGGTATCGCACTGTCATTTTGATTTGCATCTCTTGGATAATTAGTGACTTTGAACATGTTTTCATATGTCTCTTGGCCTTCCTTCTGTCGTCTTTCAAAAAGGTTCTATTTAGGTCTGTTGCCCATTTTTTTATTGGATCATTCATCTTCCTTAGTATTACTAAGTTGTATAAGTTGGCTGTAGATGTTGGAAAGTAAACCTTTATCAGTGATAACATTTGCAAATATGTTCTCCCATACAGTGATCTTTCTTGTTGTTTTGTTGAAGGTTTCTCTTGCAGTGCAAAAGCTTTTTATTTTGATGTAGTCCCATTTGTTTATTTTTTCTTTAGCTTCCTTTGCCTTTGGAGCAGTATCAGTGAAGAAGTTCTTTTGGCATATGTCTGAGATTGTGCTGCCTGTGGATTCCTCTAGTATTTTTATGGAATCCCTTCTAATATTTAAGTTCTGTATCCATTTTGAGTTTATTTTTGTATTTGGTGTAAGTTGGTGGTCCAGTTTCCTTTTTTTTGCATGTATCTGTCCAATTTTTCCAACACCATTTATTGAAGAGGCTATCTTGGCTCCATTGTATGTTCTTGCCTCCTTTGTCAAATATTAATTGAACATAGTGATTTTGGTGGATATCTGGGTTCTCTGTTCCATTCCATTGGTCTATATGTCTATTCTTGTGCCAGTACCAGGCTGTTTTGAGAACAGTTGCTTTGTAATATAGCTTGAAATCTGGTATTGAGATCCCACCTACTTTATTCTTCTTTCTCAGAATTGCTGTAGCTATTCGTGGTCTTTTTTTTTTCCAGATGAATCTTTGGGGAGTTATTTCTAGGTCTGTGAAATATGTTGTTGGTATTTTAATGGGTAGTGCATTGAATCTATAGATTGCTTTGGGTAGTATGGACATTTTAATGATGTTGATTCTCTCAATCCATGAGCATGGTAACATATTCCTCTATCTCTTTTTTCAGTGTCCTGTAGTTTTCTACATATAGGTTTTTTTACCTCTTTAATTAGGTCTATTCCTAGGTATCTTAATTTTTTTGGTGCGATGGTAAATGTCATTGCTTTTTGAATCTCTCTTTCTGTAATTTCACTATTAGTGTATAGGAATGCCACAGATTTCTTGGCATTAATTTTGTATCCTGCTCCTTTGCCAAATTCATTTATTAAGTCAATTAGTTTTTGGATGGAGTCCTTTGGGTTTTTTATGTACAGTATCCTGTCATTTGCAAATAAGGACAATTTTACTTCTTCTTTTCCAATTTGGATGCCTTTTATTTCTTCTTCTTGTCTAATTGCAATGGCTAATACTTCTAGTACTATGTTGAACAGGAGAGGTGAGAGTGGGCATCCCTGTCTTGTTCCTGTTCTTAGGGGAAATGGTTTTAGTTTTTGCCGATTGAGTATGATGTTAGCTGTGGGTTTATCATATATGGCTTTTATGATGTTGAGGTATTATCCTTCTATTCCCACTTTGCTGAGAGTTTTTTTTATCAAGAAAAGGTGTTGGATTTTGTCAAATGCTTTTTCTGCATCAATTGATATGGCTATGTGATTTTTATCTCTCAATTTGTTTATGTGGTGTATCCCGTTTATTGATTTGCGGATATTGTACCATCCCTGCATTCCTGAGATGAATCCTACTTGGTCATGGTGTATGACCTTTCTGATATACTGCTAGATCCGATTTGCTAGAATTTTGTTGAGGATTATGGCATCTGTGTTCATGAGAGATGTTGGCCTATAATTCTCTTTCATTGTGTTGTCTTTATCTGGTTTTGGTATTAGGGTGATGCTGGCTTCATAGAAGGTGTTTGGGAGTGTTCCTTCTTCTTGAATATTTTTGAATAGTCTGAGGAGGATAGGTTTTAATTTTTCCTTGAAAGTTTGGTAAAACTCTTCTGTGTAGCCATCTGGTCCTGGGCTTTTGTTTGCTGGAAGCTTTTTGATGACTGCTTCAATTTCTTCCATAGTTATTGGACTATTGAAATGTTTAGATTCTTCCTGATTGACTTTTGGAAGGTTATATTTTTCTAGGAATATGTCTATGTGTTGCAGGTTGTCCAATTTGTTGGAATAGAGTTGTTCATATTATTTTTTAATAATCCTTTGTATTTCAGCAGGGTCTGTTGTTATTTCTTCTTCTTCATTTATGATTTTGTTTATTTGGGGTCTTCTCTCTTTGCTTCTTGGTGAGTTTGCCTCCACACTTAGGGATCACGCCCTGCCCCACATCCGAGGACCTCTCCAGAAGCAGCTTTTCCGCAGCCCTGTTCCCACAGTGTGCACGTCCCTGTTCTGCAGAACAGGAGACCTCACCTTATCCCAGGCAAAATCTGACCTTTCTGTGTGCCATGTGGATCTCCTCTGAGTCTGCCGCATGTCTGCGCCGATTGGAGAGTAGTGTTCTGGTTCCCCGGCTGTTCGGTGAGTGATTCAGCTGCAGCTTTCAGACCGCCGCAGACATCCACCTCCCTCTGCAAGATGGTGCAGTCCCCGAGTTCTTGCTGGTGGCTCCCACAGACAAAAACCCCGTGGGAATGGGGCTGCCTGGCCAGGAGAGCCCCATCCAGCAGTTCCCCACCTTCTCCTGGAGGATAACTGACTCTTAACTTGCCAACAAACACTCCCAGTGCAACTCTCAGCTGCTCTCTCTCCCTCTGCCCAGCGACAAAGCTCCAGACGCGTCCGTCTATTCCACCGCAATTTTTTCTGCTTTTACTTCTTTTAGGTATATATCCAGAAGTTGAATTGCTGGGTCACATATTGATTCTGTTTTTTAAATTTTTTGAAGAATACCCATATTTTCCTTAGTGACTACACCATTTTCCTTTCCCACCAGCAGTGTACAGGGTTCCAATCTCTTCACATCCTTACCGACACTCATTGTCTGTATGTGTTTTTTTTTTTTTTCAATAGTAGGCATCCTAATGGGTGTGAAGTTTTATAGACTTGATTTTTAAATTTTTCTAAACTTTCTTAGGAAGAATAAATAATTAATAAAATTTATGTACTACATACACACTTTGTATATTCAAACTTAAGAAACTTATAATAGCTAAAAATTGAAAGAACTCAAATGTTTATTAACTGATGAGTCGATAATTCAGATATAATATATACATGCAGTAGAGTATTATTTGACAATAAGAAGTAGGTACTAATACTTGCTACAACATAGATAGGCCTTGAAAACATGCTAATAAGTAAAAAAAAAGCCAGACACTAAAATGTTCAGAGGCTAGGGCACACCATGTTTGGCTCAGTGGGTAGAGCAATGACCTGTGGACTGAAGGGTCCCGAGTTGGATTCCAGTCAAGGGGACATGCGCAGATTGTGGGCTCAATCCCCAGTAAGGGGCATGCAGGAGGCAGCGGCCCAATGATTCTCTTTAATCATTTATGTTTCTATCTCCCTTTCCCTCTCCATTCCTTTTCGAAATCAATAAAAATAAAATGTGCAGAATAAATAAATGTGTAGAGATGGAAAAAATCAGTAGTTACCAAGGGCTGGCAGCAAAATGGGAAGGAATGGAGGATAATGTTGGGGTGTAAGTGCAGAAAGACATATGTAAAAAAGCTATAGATGAACCAAGTCAATTTTCATCTGTGGTTTGGTGTATGTACAAGAAAGCTTTCATAAATTTTGAAATTATAGGAAAAATGAGTGTTTATAACATCTTTAGAAAAACAGAATTTAGAAAAAAGGAGCTACACATAGTTATTTTTCCCTAGTTGTCAGATTTCTGTAACTTTAAATTTCAGGAACACAAAAATATAATCTAGTGGCTTTTAAAATCATAATTTTAATGTGTGGCTTACTCATAAAATAATTACAAAATTTCAAATTGAATTTAATCCTGGAAGCATTTAGAATGTATATTTATTTTGGTAATGCTTGAAAATTCCCTATCCTGCCTCCCTTCCTCCCTTTCATAGGCTAGAAGTTACTCAATATTTGGTTGAGGAAGAAAAACCTAATTCAGATGCTAGCTTAAATATAAACCTTATCCTGGCTCCGCTCTCTCTGCCGTCACTGCCTTTTGGTAGAGTCACTGCTGCTCTACTGCTGTCTCCATGTGCCAATCCAAGGGTGATACCCAGGGCACCCATGACAGCACAGCTACCACTCATCTTCATGTGACACCCAAGAAGCAGCCACAGCTCACGCCCAGTCAGTCCAGATGCCAGTCCCAATCCCGGTTCGAGTCTGAATGGGAGAGGGAGCGCAGGGGGAGGGAGAGGTTTATGTTGCCACAGCTGTGCTCACCATCATGGGCCCGGTGTCTGGCGCCTAGTGGTCAGCTAAGCACACTGACCACCAGGGGACAGCTCCTGCGTTGAGCATCTGCCCCCTGGTGGTCAATACGCATCATAGCTGCGGCTAGTCATCCAATCTCTTAGGCCAGTGGTTGGCAAACTGCACTCGGTTCTCGAACCATAGTTCGCCACTCTGTTGACTAATGAGTTTGCTGACCACTGGCTTAGGCTTATATAGATAGATAATTTCAATGTCACAGAGCCAGGAAGAAGTGCATTTTTGTTTTTTTACAATCCCCAAAACTTTGCATGTGCTTTGTCCTGAACCTTCTGAGCAAAGGAGACAATTGCTTACTTTTTATACTTACTAGAGTAAATGGACAAGGACTATACTTTTCTATTTCATTTAATAGCTGTATGAATGTCCCATACACTTTCACCAACTTTCACTAGTTAGTAAGAAGCTGCCCAAATCAAAGAAGACTTAAAAACCACTGCCCACACAATCATACCCCACCAGATATATGTTTTTCTTTTGAATATTAGGTATTGCTTGTTCAAAAGTGCCGGGGCTGGCCAGCAGACCTTGAGAGGTGGATGAATGGATTACTCCAACATAACGTTTGCTGTGAAAGAGAGGTCTAAGGGAAGGCCTGGCCAAAGGGACCAGGCAGCCTCAATTGCCTGCCTCATTAGCCTTTATTGTAGCAATAGTTTGAGATAAAGTTTATCTTTTAGATATAGCTAGCTGGGTAAGTAATTTTGGGAGGACACATGTGTTTGTAGTGTCTTTTAAATAAGAACACCCAAAAGATTAAACAATAAGGATTCTAGTAAACACTCAGGAGTCTGCATGTGCACAGACTTGTTTGGAAAGGTCAAAGAATAATTAGGGGCATCTCCTTCAGCACCCCTAAGTTGGAATTCCGATAAACAGCGCAAGCAGCCTTCCACATACTTCCCTTTTCTCAGAATGTCCTCCTTACAAACTTTCCAACCAAGTCTCATGTGCTCCCCAATACAAAAGTAGAAGAAAACTTGGTTTAGGGCAGTGATCGGCAAACTCATTAGTCAACAGAGCGGCAAACCTCAGCTCGCAAGCTGCATGTGGCTGGAGAGCTGCAGTTTGCCAACCACTGGTTTAGGGGAAGGAAAATTCAGTTTGAGAGCTCAATGGCATAAAGTTCCTATCTCTATGACAGAAACTTGATCTTTTTATTAATTGATTAACTTTACTTATTTTCAGCTCTTTGATTGCTTTTTACAAGCATATTTGTGATGTTGAAGTTCTGATAACTGAATCTTCAAACACCTTGCTTAGAAGATAATATTACTTTTAATTATTTAGTTTGTGAGAAGTGCCTTTTAGTACTTAAGATGGAGCATTTTCTAGTTTCTTGCTCATGATTGTACTACTGGAGACTGTGGTTCCCTAGGGCAGCATCCAAGAATCCAACAATGATTGTATCACTCAAAATGTGCTTGCTTGTACATTATTCTATATAATCCTATATAATAAAAGCCTAATATGCAAAGTGTCTGGTCATCTGATTGTCCGTTCAACCATATCATAATATGCTAAGGCTACTCAACCACTTGCTGTGATGTGCACTGACCACCAGGGAGCAGACAGTTGACTGGTTGAACAGTCGCTATGACATGCAATGACCACCAGGGGGCAGATAGTCCAAGTGGTAGGTTAGCTTGCTGCTGGGGTCCAGCCGATTGAGACTGAGACTGGCCAGACATGCCCTGGAGCCCTCCCGTGGACCCTCCCCAGCTAGCCAACCTCCTGTGCCCCAATCGCACACTGGTGCTGGGGCTGAGGGCGTGGCCTGTCAAGCCCCACGGGGGCAGGGGAGAGCATAGCCTCAGATCCTTGCCGATTGCTCATTAAAGTTCCTATGGGAACTTGGCCTAAGCTGTGGGTGCAGCTATCTTTGTGACAGCATGATGGTCAATTAGCATATTCTCTCTTTATTAGATAGGATTTTTTTACCTTGAGAGGGAGGGCAATACTTTAGGAAATTTATACATTTAAATAGATATTTATGGAATCCTATCAATAGGAAAGATTTATATCACTTTATTGAGAGAATGTGGAATGGGAATAATTTATTTTCCTCAAAATGACAAAATTCTGATTCTGGTGGGATGCTCTGCCTTTTAAGCTGCTTTAGAAGTTGTCTAGCTGAGTTATGGATTTTTATTTTTCTGGATTTCATATGTATTGTATACTAAAATTATAAATAATGACTGAAACTTCAGTTTTAGAGAATTCTGAAGAATTTAGTTACTTTAGTTATTTTCTGGCTAAGAAAATAATTAATACCTTTGTGAAGTTTTAAAAATTATTATTTTAATCATATACAAATGAAAAGAAAATGTATTTCATACTTTCTTTTAAAAATAATAGACTGGACATAACTGCTTGTTGATTTACTTGATAACTTACTTGATGTGGTATTATTTTGCTTTTATTTAATACAATGGTGGTATGAGAGCCTTCATTGTTCATCTAACATTTATTGAATATTCACTGTAAGCCGGGTACTGCTCTAGTCATATATCTATATAGTTATGTACTATCTCTTCTCAATATGCAGTGCTTTGAATTCCTAAATGAATTTATTTATCCTCCTTGCCATTACCTAGCATAGTGTTAAGAGTATTCATCATTTTAAAATTTGAATCCTGGTTCAACTATTTACTAGACATGTGACCACAAGCAGTATACCTCATCTTTGATTTAATTTTTGTATCTTTAAACTGGAGCCAATAATACAACCTACTTCATAGGGTTATTGTGAAAATTAAATAAAAACAAAAAACATATATGAAATGTCCAGAACAGTGCCTGACACAGTTAGTGCTATGTAAATTGTTAGTCATTACTACTACTATGAATACTGCTATCACTGTGACTTTTCAATGCTGTCAACCAGCTTGCCCTTTCTTCTCTTTGTAAATTTCTTTAATCTTAGAAAATAGGTAACTAAGCTTGTTAGAATTAAATGCAAATTAACAGTAAATTTAGTGTATGAAGCCTGAGATTTCCTTCCAAGAAACAAAATGCTGTCTGTTTGCCTTGGTATTGATTGCACTTTGGCTGCTGAGAACATTTTTATTTTGGGTGTAGGCCATGCTTATAAATTAATCTGGAATTTAAAAAAATAAGAATTGCCAAAACCAGTTTGGCTCAGTGGATAGAGTGTCGGTCTGCGGACTGAAAGGGTCCCGGGTTCGATTCCGGTCAAGGGCATGTATCCTAGTTGCAGGCACATTCCCAGTGGGGGGCGTGCAGGAGGCTGCTGATCGGTGTCTCTCTCTCACCGATATTTCTGGCTCTCTATCCTTCTCCCTTCCTCTCTGTAAAAAGTCAATAAAATATATTTTAAAAAACTTTAAAAAATAAAAAATAAGAATTAAAATATCTCTTAATAAGTATGACTTGCTTTTTAGGGAAAAAGATCTTGAAGAAGCTCTGGAAGCAGGAGGTTGTGATCTTGAAACTTTGAGAAATATAATTCAAGGGAGACCACTACCTGCTGATCTCAGGACCAAAGTTTGGAAGGTAAATGGAAACTAAATTAATAAAATGTATAATCACTAAAGAATAATATTTGAGAATTTTTATTTTTAATTGTCTTAGTTGCAGAAGACTATTATCCCATAGGCATGTCACATGTAGAAAATTTACCACATAGGGCAACTTACTAAAATCTCTGTTTCTGTAATGTTCAGCATATTTAACTAGAGGCTCGGTGAACAAAATTTGTGCACTAGGGAGGGTGTTCCTCAGCCCAGCCTTCACCCTCTCCAATCTGGGACCCCTTGGGTAATGTCCAACTGCCAGTTTAGGCCCACCAACTGCCCTCGCCTGCTGGCCTGATCGCCCCAAACTGCCATCCCCTGCTGGCCTGGTCACTGACAACTGCCCTCCCTTGCTGGCCTGATCACCCACAACTGCCCTCCCTTGCTGGCCATCTTGTGATGGTGCAAGGGCAAGACGCCAACTAGGCTTTTATTAATATAGATAATTTAGGTTTTGAAAGGCAATGTTTTCTTTATTAAGATGTTATGATTACAATAGAAATACTTATTTTTATTAAAACATATAAGAAAGGATAAGATAAAAGTTATC
>PVJN01046051.1:0-16612 GCA_004026805.1 Lasiurus borealis
CCCGGGCTGGGGAGAGGATCCTCCACTGGATGCCTGGACGGGGCGGGAGGGGTGGTGGTGGGAAAGCACAAGGGTCTCTGCCCATGGGTTCTTGGGGTGCAGAGTTTGGAACCTGAAGCCGAGCCCCGCCCTTGCACAAAGCCGTGGGCCGAGGAGTGGCCAGGCCAGGGCTGTGCCAGGCCAGGGAGCCCCGGACGGGGTGGGGGGTGAGTGGGTGGGGGCTGTCTTCTGTGCGGGGGACACTTGGCCTTAACCCCCGGCCCCGGAGCCCACACCCCGCACCCCAAAGCAAAAGGACGGAGCAATCCTGGGCTGGAGCCCTGCCCGAAAGTGGCACTGGGTCTGCCCTGTCCTCCAAAAGGAGGGACACACACCCCGCTCCCCCCTCAACCCCCAGCACGCACTGCACGGGGTGCCCGCAGCCTGCTCCCCGCACGCAGGGAGCTGGTGCGGCCGCTCCGACCTGGGCCCCCTCGGGCGCAACCTCAGCGCCTGCTGCTGAGCTCCCCTTTGCTGCAGGACGCGGGGGTGAGCGGCGGGGAGCCCCCCGAGAAGGAGCGGCGCCGCCTCAAGGAGAGCTTCGAGAACTACCGCAGGTGCGCGCCGGGCGGCCCGGTGGGGGGCGAGGGGTCCCCCGGACCCGCGGCCACGGCGCCTCCTCCTCCTCTGGCTCCGCAGGAAGCGGGCGCTGCGCAAGCTGCAGCACGGCCGGCGGCAGGGCGAGGTGGACTGGGAGAACACCACGGGCAGCGACAACACGGACACCGAGGGCTCCTAGCGGCGCGCGCCTCTGCCCGTGGGGATCCCCCTAACCTTGGCACACTTTTGGGGGGACGGGGGCGCGCTGGGTGCCGCTCCCGCCCTGCGGTGCGCCCCATGGAGCGGCGGCCTGCGGGCTGAGGTCCCGGGGTCCATTCTGGGCACGGGCACCCGCCCAGGGTGGGGCTCCGTCCTCGGTAGTGGGGGGTCTGGGGGCGCAGGAGGAGGCAGCCACCCAGCTGTGGTTCTCCCCATCGCCGATGTCTCTCCCTCCCTCTCTGGAACCAATAAAATGTATTTTCTAAAAAGAGGAAAGAAAGCCAGCTCCTCGTAAGCCACTGCCGCACAAAGGAGCCCCCAAAAGGAGGGACCCCCCAGCCCCAGCCCCCGCCAGCAGGAGCGCGCAGCCCTGGCCATGTGCGCGCGCACCTTCCAATCCCGCCCGCCGGCCGCCAGGGGGCAGCAGCGCCCAGTGCCCGGGCCCCGGAAGGCCGCTTCCGCCGCCGCCGCCGCTGCCGCCCGCTTCCAAGATGGCGGGAGCGAGGCGGGGCGGGTAGGGGCGGCGGGAGGGATGCTGCGGGCGGCGCTGTGCCGCGTGTCGTTGCTGGCGATCCGCGCGCGGCCCCGGGGGCCCGGCTGGAGGCGACTGTGGGCGTGCGGGGCCCGCCCGGAGGGACCCGCGGGGAGGAGGCGGCCCTGGCCCGGCGGCTGGCGGCGCTGGAGCTCGGAGCCCGGGCACAGGGCGGCGCACTACCAGCTCGTCTACACCTGCAAGGTGGGCGCGCGCGGGGCTCGACCGCGCTGTGGACGGGGTGGCGCGGGGGCGACCGCGTGCAGGGTTGGGGCTCCCCCTGAAGGGGCGTGTTCTTGGAGGAGGGCGGAGCCACGCGGAAATGGAGCTGCCCCCAGGGGCGGGGCCTTCAGGGAGAGGGGTGGGGCTATGCCTTTGGGGCGTGTTCTAGGGGGCGTGGTCTTCTGGGAGGGGTGGGGCTATGCCCTGGGGGCGTGTTTTAGAAGGGGCGGGGCCACGCGGAGAAATGGAGCTGTCCCCAGGGGCGGGGTCTTCTGGGAGTGGGGTGGAGCTGTGCCTGGGAGCGTGTTCTAAGAGGGGCGGGGCCTTCTGGGGGAGGGGTGGAGTTATCATTAGGGGCGTGTCCTTCGGGGAGGGCAGGGGCCACATGGAGGGGTGGACCCATCCTCACCTGCCCTGTCTCCACGTCTCCACCAGGTGTGTGGGACCCGGTCCTCCAAGCGCATCTCCAAGCTGGCCTATCACCAGGGCGTGGTCATCGTGACCTGCCCCGGCTGCCAGAACCACCACATCATCGCGGACAACCTGGGCTGGTTCTCCGACTTGGACGGGAAGAGGTGAGAGGCCACTGGGCAGGGCTGGGGATAGACAGAGTCCCGGGTCAGAGCCCCACCCCGCCTCCCTGGGGCACCCTCCCCCTGATGAGGTTCATAGAGCCCTCTCCTCCCACCTCATCCACTGGAGGAGCAGCGAATCCGAATGTCAGAGGAACCACCAGTGACTGAGTACTAAGCCCCGGGACCGACCGCAGAGGCCCCCCTTGTCCGGGCCACGGGCCTCCCCGAAGGGAAGGGTCAGACAAGCTCGGCTCCTTGCCTTCTGTGGCTCCTTCCTCCCCCTACGAAGATTTCCTAGTGTCCCCTCTCCTCGCTGGCTGGTGGACCCCACCCGGCGGGTGCGTGTGGGGTGGCGTGGACGAGGCCTCGGGCCTGCAGAGTTGGCTGCTCTGTGGAGAGCAGGGGCGGCCGAGGTCAGGAGCCTGGAGGCCAGCGGCCCTCCCCAGCTCAGATTGGCTTCTGAGGGCGCCTTCTCCCTGGGAATGGGGCTGTCATCCGCCCTGGGGGGCGTGGAGAAGGCCCCACAGGAGCAGCAGGCAGTGGTCCCGATGCCACCCACGTTCCCGGCTCCAGCGTGGGCCTTGGGTGCCCTCGAGGGCCGAGGCGCAGGACAAGCGTCACGGTGCCACCCTCTCCCACAGGAATATCGAGGAGATCCTGGCAGCCAGAGGGGAGAAGGTGTGCCGGGTGGCCGGTGACGGGGCTCTGGAGCTGGTGTTAGAGGCTGCGGGGGCCCCCAAACCGCCCCCTGCAACGGAAGGGGGTGAGGACCCGGACCCCACCCACCCCGGCAAGACAGAGCCCCGCTGACCCAGCCTCCGCCCGGGAGTGGGCTGTTCAGCTGCCGCTGTGCACACGCCCGCTTCTGGCATTAAACAGACATCGCCTTGGGCTCCGCTGTGGTCCCTGGTTCCGGGGTTAGAAACTCCCAGGAACCCCTCCGGGTGCAGCCGCAGGTGCCCTGGCCCACCACGGGCGCCCTGATCCCGGGCGCTGGCCACATCCGTGGGCGGGGGCTGGACGTGGAGTCTCAGGCCTCCTGCCTGGCTGTGGGGTCTTGCGGGGGAGGTCCCTGTTTTGCCCCCCTGAGCCTCTGCCTTCCCGTCTGCCGATGAAGCTGTGCTGCTGTCCGGGGCACGGGCACCGGGTGGCTCAGTCGTGACCCGGATGTTTCTGGGGAGAGGCCTGCAAGGGTCAGCAGTGAGCCAGTGTCCTTCCTGGGGCAGGATCAGCACACCTCTCGGGAGTGACCCACGTGGTCCCCACCCCTCCGGCCAGACCCAGGGAGGCCCTCAGATCCCTCCTGCCACCTGCCACCCCTGGACACCAGCCGGCTGCTCCCCGCAGCTGCAGAGGGGCCCTTGGAGGGGGTGGGAGTGCCCCACGTGGTCCCCCCCCCCGCCCCAGCCCCGGGGCGTGCGGTTTGTCTCGCAGCTTGTTTGACGGCCGCCCAGGATGTTCCTGTGTTTATAAAGTGTGTTTATTTCCCGTGTTCTGGGCCGTGTGACCTTGAGCATGAATCACAGCCCCGCAGGTCCCCACAGGCTCGGAGCTCCGATCACCGCCCTGGGCGGCCCCCGGAGGCTGGGCTTTGTTCTGGGGGGGGGGGGGTGCTGACAGCTCATGCTTCGGCGGGATCACCCTGTCCTCTCCTCGGCAAGCAGCCCCCCATTATTCCCGCCCCGCGCCTCCTGCGCCCCTGCCTGCTCCTCCACGGAGCGCCGAGGCCACGTGGGGACTGGCTGCCCCCAGACAGCAGGAGCGGGGGGCCGGGCCTTGGCCTGGCTGCCTCACAGGCCCCCCGAGTTGGGGCAGGATTTGGGGAGGCCTGGGAAGCTGGCTGGACCTGGTGGGGCCACCCAGGATCCTCCCTTCGTGGTGGGGCTGCTGAGGTCTGTGGTTTGGATGTGTGTGTTGACCGTGCCCTGTTTTACATCCTGACGCTTTGACCTAGAAGCCCTGCTGACCCTGGAGGGACTGTCCCCTGTACCCCTCACCCAGCCCCCGAAGACGCCTGTGAGCGACCGGCCAGTCCTGGGCCAGCCGGGCCTGTGCCTGTCCCCTCCCCTGCCTCTTGGCCGCCTGCAACCTTCCCGTGTGGCCCCAAAGCCCAGTGGCCCCCCTCCGGGACCTGCCCCGGGATCAGGTGCCTCTCAGTGACCCCGAGGCCTGGTCTCTGGGCCTCACCACACCAAGCGACAGCGACACCCCCCTACCAAGCAGTGGCCTCTCCAGGCCTCTGTCCTCTGCAGCGGCTTCTCTGCTTTCTGCCCCCCAAACCCTAACTCCCTTTCTCCCCTCGGCCACCGTCCAGGGCGTCTCCAAAAGGTCAGAGAGGGCGTCATGGGTCGGGACATTCCCAGGGGGTGGGGAAGCCCCACATGACTTCCAGGAGGACTTCTCAGCCTGCAGCTGCCCAGAAGGGACTCGGCGCCCAGTGTTACTGGCGGGGCGTCCAGGCCCAGGACCCCGGGGGCGTGGAGAACGGCTGGGAGGGGGCCCCGCTCCATCTCGGGAGCGATGCCACCCGTGTGCTCCTGCCGCTGTCCCTACCCAGCCCACCTCGCCCCTCTGTGGGGTCCCGGCCCCTGTGGTCAGTGTGGGGGTGGATAGAGCAGTGCATTATGGGGAGTGAGGAGAGGGGGGCTTCCCCTGCCCCCCACCTGGGGCCCAGACCCTCCTGGGGACAGTGCCTTGTGACGGCTGCTATTTTGGGGTGTCCATGGGGCATTGTCCCCAGGCTGCTCTCTCAGCTGCACCTTCACTGGCCGTCCATCAGGGTCTGGGGTGGTGGTGGTGAGGTCACAGGCCCACTGCACCCCCCCCCTCAGTGCTCTAGGTGGCCCTTCCGGTCCTGGGGTTGGGGGGGGGGGGACTTGAGACCCAAAGGCATGAGCCAGTCAGGACAGGGGCTGCCCCTGGCAGGGCCGGGGTGAGGGTGAGGGTGGGGGTGGGGGTGGAGCAGCAGCCCAGGTGGGCGGGCACTTGGGAGCCAGGGCCTCTGCCCTCGGCCAGCTCGCACCCCCCCCTCCCCCCCGCCTGAAACACACGGACAGCATGCGCCGGGCCGGACTTTATTTCTCCGGAAAAACAGAAAACACGTACCCTTGGTTTGGAGAGGACCTTGGCACCGTGGAGGCACGTGAGGGCAATAAATACGCACGAACGTTCCCGTACCGGGCGGCGGGCAGAGGCCCACCTGCCAGCCCTGCCCTCGGCCCCCCCACCCCCTCACCGCCCCCCTGCCTCCCTCCATCCAGAGCCCAGGGTGGGCGCTGAGGGCAGGACCTGGAAGAGGAGGTGCCACCCTGTGTCTCCGGGCAGAGAACAACCCCAGGCCTGGGGGTGGGGAAGGAGGGGGGCCTGCAAGTGGGCCCAGGAACGGGTGTGGGGAGGGCTGTCTCCTGCCCATCCCGTGCCAACCTGGGCACAGGGAGGGGCAGAACCCTCCACACCCGGAGGAGGCAGGACGATGTGGCCCTGGCTGCGGAGGGTGGGGTGGGGGGGGATGGAGCCTCCCAGCTTAGCGGACCCGCAGCCCCCACCCCCCTGGCCTGGTGTGGCAGCTCCGTGCCATCGTGCCATCGCCCGTCCTGCCTGGTCCGGGGCAGGCCTGGCTGGCCCGGTGCCCGCAGAGCCAGGCCCAGCCACGGGCGGCTCCTGGGCTTGGGGCGGAGGAGAGCGGGCGGTCACCCCCTCCTCCCTCTCGGGCAGCGGGCGGCTCAGGGCTGCGTGGGGCTGGGGCTCCAGGCCAGGGGCCGGGGAGCAGGTGAGCCTGCCTCTGCTGGGGGCTTCCGGTCCCCACTGCAGCCTGGGTAGGAGGGAGGGAGGGGTGGGCAGGGAGGGGCCCTCCTGGGGGCGAGAGGCCGGGGCTGGGACCGGCTCTGGGAGGACAGACGTCCCTGTTGCTGGCAGCCCCCGAGGAGGCTGCACAGAACCTTTGGGGGGGGGGATGGGGGTTCACATTTGGCCGTAGGACAGCTGGGGGAGGGAGAGCCAGACCTGGACAGCAGCGGTCAGGGGCTGACATGCTGCAGGCCCGCGGGGCCAGGGCCGGGGGAGGGAGGGCTGGCCAGGCAGACCTGCGGGGAGCTGTGTACCACCGGGGGTGGCCCCAGACAGAGAAGGCCCCCCCTCCCCCCGCTGTAGGCAGCCTGGCCCAGCCGCCCCCCTGGGGAGGGCCAGTCGGCGGGGGCGGTGCCCAGTGTCCGGCTCAGTGGGAGGGCGGGGAGGCCGGCCTGTCCTCAGCCTCGGCCTCGGGAGGCTCGGCTTCTCCCAGGCTGTGGGCGTCCCGGACCGCAGAGCCGCCCGCTGGGCACCCCGGGGCGGGAGGCTCGGCCGCGGGTGCGGGCCTTAGCTGGCGCCGGGCTGGCACTGTTGCCGGGGCTCGGGGGGCCCGCCCGCCTCCTGCTCGGGGCTCCCGGCGAGGTCCACCCGCTGCTCGTCCATGCGCTTGGCCTGCACCCGCTGGATGAGGCTGAAGAAGTCCTCGTCGGGCATGGTGGGCCCGCGGGGCAGCCCGGCGGGCGGCGGGCAGCGCTGGTCGTCGATCCTGGAGGACTGGGCGGGACGGGCACACGGTCGGGGGGGGCCGGCCCGGCAGAGGCCCGGGGACAGCCCGCAGGAGGGGAGGCCGCCGCCCCGGAGCGGAGCCCGAGGTGGGAGCTCCTCAGGGGCCTCGGGCCGGGGGGGTGTCGGGGGCCGAGCGGGCACGTGGGCTTCTCTGCAGGGTCTGGAGCAGCAGGGCCAGGAGCCTGCGTGCGTGGAGGTGGGGGGCTCGCCGAGGCCTGCGCTTTCCTGCCTGGAACGAGGGTCCGGTCTGCAAACCGCCCGCTCTGCCCGGCACCGCATGCCCCACCTCCCCATCCGCCCGCCTGCCCACCTCCCGTCCGCGGTCTCTCCTGGCCCCGGACCCCCTGCTGGCCAGGCCCCGGGCAGTGAGACCCGCCGCCCTCCCCACTCCAGTGCCATCTGGCCCCTGGCTTTTCTCCGTTCAGACCTGAGGCTGGAGGGGTCCCCGAAGCCACCGCCTGGGGACCTGGGACGCCCCAGCTCTGTACGCACGGCCGAACTGAGGACATGGGTGGGGAGGGCCTCAGGAGGGGGTGACCCCGGCGGCTGAGCCAGCCTGCCACCCCTCCTCCCACCCCCCGGGACCCCCCCAAACCCGGCGCCCGCCCCGCGCCCCACCTGGCACTTGATGAGCATGTTGAAGAACTCGTCGCCCGGCGCGGGGGGCTCCCGGTCGCCCCGCAGGTGCCCCAGGTTGTTGTGGGTGACGCGCAGGCCCGGCAGGCGGCCCAGGCTGGCGCGCTGGTCGTCCAGGCGGCGGCTCTGCGAGCTGGCGATGAGGTCGAAGAGCTCCTCCGTCTGCGGGGAGGCCGTGGGCGGGGGCGGGGCTGCGGGCGGGGGGCGGGAGGTCAGGCGGTCAGCCCCGGGCGGGCAGGCGGAGGGGGCTGAGGTGCCAGCCAGCCAGCCCCCAGCGCTTCTCGTCCCCCCAGAGGGACCCCTCCCCCGCCCCCTGCCTCCAGGAAGCGACAGGAGGGGAGCCTCCCCCCACCCCCCACCCCCAGACACGAAGCTCCTGACACCCGGCCCCCGGCGGGAGGGCGGGCGGATGACGCGTCCCCAGGAGGCAGCTCGGGCGCGGCGGGGGCGGGCGCTGTGACAGGGGGCACTTTGCAGCTGGCTGCGCCCCCTCGCCCGCCCGCCCGCCCGCCCTCCCTCCCTCGGAGCCGGGGCTCGGCACCCTCAAGGTCAGGGCGCCCGTGCGCACCCGTCCTCTCCTCCGGGCCGGGGGCGGCCATGGCCTCGGCGGCCCCGGGCGGGCCCTCCTCCAGCGGGCAGCGCTGGTCGTCCATGCGGCTGCTCTGGAACTTGCTCAGCAGGTCAAAGAAGCACTCCTCGTCCGAGGACGGGACCCGCGGCAGGCTCTGGGGGCGGGGGGGGGGCGTCAGCACCGACACACGGCGGTCCCTGCACACCCCACGCCGACCCGGGGCTGCCGGGCCGGGGCAGGACTCTCCCGGCCCCTGCTTCCCACCCCGTGCCCGTCCGGCCCGAGGGCATCCCCAGCCACAACCCTGCCCCTCCCCTGGGTTCGCAGCTGCACCCCCGTCTCCGGGAGACGCCATCCGTGCAGCCTGACCCCAGGGCGACCCCGCTGGGCCCAGGCAAGTCCCCACCCCGACCCCCAGCCAGGGTCAGGATAGGGGAGAGGGGTCCTTGGAGGGAAGGGGCACGTGGGGGGAGAGACAAGATACGGGGTCACCGGGCCTGGCGGAGCCCCTCCGGGCAGGGTGACCTTGGCCTTGGTTTACACATCCACAGGAGGGTGGCTGGAAGGGGGGTCTGCTGGGCCTCCCCCAAGGGCAGAGCCAGGGCAGGCCCAATCCCCCCAGATCCCCCTGTCCCCTCCCCCCACAAGGCCTGGGCCTGGGCCTGAGGGCGGACGGGTGACTGTTGTGCAAACAGCACCCCCTCCTCTCCCTGCCCAGCCCCCCGTCTTGCCCCAGCTGGGCTGCAGAGACCCCACCACCTCACAGGGGAGACTGAGGCAGAGCTGGCGCCACCCCCGCCCCCAGGTCACACAGCAGCACGGAGGTCAGGGAGCCCTCAGGTCCCCCTCCCTAAACCCGCCCCCCCGACAGGCCAGAGCCAGGGCTGACACAGTTTAAGGACCCCCGGTCTCTGCTCTCCTTCCTGCGGCCCCCCAGCCTCACAGCCGGGAGGGCAGGAGGGTACAGCTGGCTGAGGGGCCAGTGGCTCCCGAGGCCCCAGGCAGAGCCCATCCCGGGCCGGGCAGCCCCCCCACTCTGGAGCGGGGCCCCGGGAAGGGTTGACGCTGCCCGTGTGACCGGGGGACATGGGCCCCAGACCAGAGGCCACACGGGAAGGACTGGACAGTGGGGAGCCCCACCCCCTCCTCGGGCCACCGCCGGCTCCCAGCCCAGAGGGGACCTGGGCTGCCCCAGGCTCCCAACCCTCCTTTGCCCCAAATCCAGGCTCCGCCCACCGGGCCTCGGAGCCCCTCGGTCTCACCCCAGTGCCTCCGGCTAGAACCCAGTCCAGTCTCTCACGGGGCGGGGGGCACAAGCCCCACCCCCGGCCTGGGCTGCCCCCCCAGCCTGCCCCCCAGCCCCTCAGGGATGTGTGCCAGGGCCCAGTGCTGCCCAGAGCCCAGGGCAGGGGCTGAGGGCTGGGGGGAGGCCAGGGCGGGGGGGCAGGGAACACCCTAACTCACCGGGCATGGGACCCCACCCCCGGGGCTGACTGCACACCCACCTGCCCACCTGCCAGGCCCCCCCGTCCTCCCCCAGCCAGGGGTCCAGCTTCACCCGGACCGGGAGGCGCCCCTCCACCTGCCAGGGCCCCACACTCACACGGCGTCCGGAGCTGTGACCCAGGTGCTGGCCACGTGGAGCAGGGCCCGGTGCCAGGCGCCCGTACCACTCACCTCCCTGCCCGCACTGCCCGTGCCACCGCGCCGCTCGGAGCCTCGGGGCCGTGAGCTGCACCCTTAAATAGACCCGGGGCCCCTCCCCGTCCCCGCCCACAGCACTGAGCTCCCTCTCCCTCCCTCCCTCCCTCACACACACACACACACACACACACATACAGACGCACGCACACGCACGCACATGCACACGCACACACGGGCGCTCCGTAAACACTCGGAGACGGATTTCCCTGAGCGCAGCACGGAGCCTTCTGGCGGGGCCGAGGGGGGAGGGGGGTCACACTGGAGGTGCCACACCGGAGGCCTGGGGATGGGACCCACTCGCACCCGCCCCCCCCTCCCCCCGGCAGCCCAGGCCCAGCCTCCGAGGCTGCCTCCTGTCCGGGACCTGGGTCAGGGGCCTGGCAGGCAAGGGGCTCACCCTGCCACTGGGGTCCGGGCCTCCCGTGGGGCCAGGCTCAGCACTGCCCTAGGAGCCCCCCACATACACGTCGCACCAGCACCCCGAAGCCGGTCGTTCCCCCGGGGCCGCGCCTCAGGTGCTGGGCGGACCCCCCTGCCCCTGCCTCAGTTTCCCCGCTCGGGGTTTCTGTGGATGAGCTCACAGGACAGGCCCGGGGGCCCGCGGGTGTCTGTCCATAAGAAGGGGTGCAGGGAGCAGCGTAGGCGGGGCATGCTGGCCTGGCTGTTCGGGGGCCGCCTGCACCCCTCGGCCTGGGCCCATCTCTGGCCCGAGGTGGGCCCGCCCTTTGTGAAACTGAAACCAGGCCGCCGTGGGGAGGCTGAGGCGGTGAGGGGTGTGGGAGCCGGGCCCACAGGTCTCCCTTTGTCCTCCCCGCTGTGGGGAGACCCGCGGGAGTCGGGGTTCGGGCTCTGCCCCACCTCACCCAGCCCCGGGTCACATGACAACAGGGGGTGCGGGCAGGGCTGTCACCTTGGCAAGGCCAGGCCTTACCCACCCTCACAGCCCCGTGCGGTGGCCCCCAGTGCCGGGGCGTTGGGTGCTCCCCTGTTTGGTCCTTTCTGGCCAGGCCCGCTCCAGGATGCCCCCAGCCCCCACCCCTGGGGCCTCCCAGCCCTGTCCCCAGGCCTGGTCCCAAGGCCAGTTTTCCAGGCCCCTTCCTGTGGGGCAAGGCCCTGCTCTGCCCGGTCCCCAAAAACACGGCCCCCTCACCGGGTGACAGCACCCCTCCTGGGCAGGGGTCCCCTCCTCAGCTCCGTGGACACAGGCCCTGGCCGGGTGAGCAGCGAGCGCTGGGGTGGAATGGGGTTGGCAGAGACACCCCACCCCGAACTCCTGGGGGAGGATGGGGAGCAGCCACCGGCGTGGAGCACCCACAGCTGGGGCGCGGGTGAGCTCGGAGGGACCGGTGTGTGGCCTGATTCCGAGGCTCGGACCAGGGCTGCTGGTGAGGGGGCGGGGAGTCCAGGCTGACCTCTGAACCCCGACCTGCTTGCTCCCAGGAGCCTGGAGGGGCTTCAGGGCGCAGGGGGAACCTGCCAGCCTACCCGTCCACCCCTGCTGTCCGTCTGCCGTGGCTGCCCCTCCCCAGGGTGGGCTGCCCCGCCCTGCCCCTCGCTGGGTGAGGCTAACACTGGGCACTGTCCCTGCAGCCAGGTCCCGGGCAGCCAGGGCCCTGACCTCTGGCCCCGGGCTCCCTGCTGAGCCGAGAGCCGCCTACCGTGCGTGGCATCTGCACCCGGACCTCGGCGCTGTCCAGCGGGGAGTGGCCGCCCTCCCGGGGCCTCCGCTCCGCGGCCTCCGGCCCCTCCTGGTACTTCCTGCTCCTCATGGGGAGCGGGAGCAGGTCCCTGCCCGGCCCCCGCCAGTCCCCGGCGTGGTGGCTGTCTCCATTCTGCTCCTGCGAGGGCGAGAGGCCAGGCGTGGGTGGGCCACCAGCACCCCAAGACCCTAGTGGGGGGCTGGGGACGTGGCTGGGCAGGGCAGCAGGGCCCGGGGGGTGAGGGCACATGCCAGTGCCGGGGGTTACGGCGGGCGGGGCCCTGATGGTGGGAGGGAGTGGGCAGTGGGGCCGCTTAGACCCGGTGGGCAGAGGGCAGGTCCGTCTCCCGGGCAGGGATGAGGAGGACAGAGGGGGCAGTTCAGCAGACAGGCGGCGGCCTCATTGGCCCTCGGCCCATGGCTGCGCTTGCCAATGCTCGTGTCCCTGCCACACACTCACCCGCTCCAGGGGCAGCCGCAGCAGGTCCCAGGTCTCCGCGCTCAGCCGCTGGGTCCTCTTGGGCCTGGCCCCTGCCGAACAGTGGCGTCAGCCCCGGGCCCCGGCCTCCAGGGGCCGCTGGGGGGCGGAGACCGAAGGGCCGGCACCCGGGGCCAAGCTCACCTCTCCCACTCCCCCAACCCCCTCCAGGGAGGCAGAGGCAGCGTGCCCGTGGCCCGTGGGGTGTGGGGGCGGGTGTGCCCTGCAGGCCTGGGTCACGTCTGACTGTCACGTCCCCATAAGGGCCGGTTCCCCAGCTCTGGACCCCGCTCTCTCCCCCACGGCTGCAGGCCACAGCGGGGCACCCTCGGCCCTGGCCACACCTGCCCACCGGTTAGAGGGACGGAGCCGCGGAGCTTCCAGGGCTGCATGGGGGGCACTGGGGTCCCGAGAGGGCTAGCGGGGCCCTCTCCCTGTCCGGCCCCCAGGCTCTGAGGGAGCCACACTCCGCCCACTGTCCCAGGAGCCCAGGGCTGCCCTCCCCACCCCGAGCACCCTGGAGCGGGGCAGTGCGACCCCATCTCGAGGCTGAAGGACGGGCCCAGGGTGGGGTCAGGGCCCCGCTCGTCCCAGCCCGAGAGGAAGCAGCAGGCCGCATGCCCAAACCCAGGGCCCTCGGGGGCACTGCCCGCCCCTCTGTCTTCTGCGTCGATGGGGAGGGGGAGGGACCCCTCCGTCCCAGGGCTGAGGGGCCGCAGCCGCCATACAGGCCCCTGCTCCCCACGGCCAGCGAGGGCCTGCTCCATGGCCGCCAGGCCTGGCGGGGCCTCACCCTCAGCTGCCCGACACCCTGAGGGCCCACTGGGGTTCCCCACCTTGCCTGCTGGGCCCCAGGCCCCCCTCGGCGGCTCCGGCCCCTCCTGGCCTCGGCGCCCCCGGCCTCGCAGCGTCCGGCTCCGGGCGGGTCCCTGTGGCCAGCGCGGCGGCGGCCTGGGCCCGGCTAAATGCGCCCTCTGTGTGCAGGGAGCCGGTCCTCCGCCCGCCTGCCCGCCCGGCACCCACACCTTGGCTGACTGGGGGCATTCAGCCGGGCACCGCCGGCTCGCTCCCTGCCCGCCCCTCCCACCGAGGGCGAGGCCTGGAAACTTCCCCAGCCTCCCTCCCTCCCTCCTTTCCCGTGATCATTTCTGCCCACCGGCCACCCTGACTTCCTGTCCCGACCCGACCCTTCCCGCCTCACCCGGAAGAAGTCTCAGGCCCACCTCCCGCCCTCCACCTCCACCTACCTCCCAGCCTGGTGCCCAAATCCCTTCTCCCCGCAGAGCCCGTTAGTCCTTGCTCCTCCCTGTCAGCCCTGCCGCCCTCCCCCACTCCCCTCTTCCCGCTTTTCTGTCCCAGACACAGCCCCGCTCCCCCTCCCTCCCTCCCTCCCTCCCTCGGGCCAGGCTCCCTCCTGCGGGGCCTCCCCCTGGCTGCTCCCCGTGTCCGGACGATGCGGCTCCCCCATTTCTGCCCAGAGCTCCCTCCCCGTCTCCGTGTCTTTGCTTGGATGTTGGGTCTGTGTCTACGGGGACATCCACAGCCCCAAGTGGCGGCTGGGACGAGGGCCTCAGCAGGGGCCGTGGGCGGCTCAGGTCACGAGGGTGGGGCCCCGCTCGGAGATCGGTGGCCTTCGGAGAAGGGACCAGACAGCTGGCTCTCTCCTGCCCGCACCCCACTTCCCCTCTGCCAGCTGGGGGCCCTCACCGAGCCCACCCCGAGCGCTGGCAACTGAACCTGGACCCCCGCCTCCAGACGGTGAGGAAGAAACTGTTTAAGCCGAAACCGGTGTGGCTCAGGGGATAGAGCGTCGGCCTGCGGACTGAAAGGTCCCAGGTTCGATTCCGGTCAAGGGCATGTGCCTGGGTGGCGGGCTCATCCCCAGTAGGGGGCGTGCAAGAGGCGGCTGATGGATGTCTCTCTCATCGATGTTTCTAACTCTCTGTCCCTCTCCCTTCTTCTCTGTAAAAATCAATAAAATGTATATATTTTTTTAAAAAATAAACTGCTTAAGCCGCCGGCCCGAGGTTCGTGGCACAGCCTGCACTGCCTGAGACGCAGCCTCCCGGTGGCGATCCCTGGGTTCCCTCCTCAGAAGCAGGCACCGATGGCCGTCCTGGCCCGCTGGGGCCGCTGGGTGCCCCGAGAGCTCCCACAGGGCTCGGCGGGAAGTGGGTGCTGCATCGGGACGCGGCACGTGGCTAGTGCTAGCCGTGTCTCAGCAGGGCCCCTGCGTGCAGGTCCCCGAGCGTGGTCCCCTGCGGGCCGCCCCTCGGAGACTGTGGACCAGGCCACCGAGCCGGGAAGTCAGGCCGCAGGCGTGCCCGCACAGGGCAGCTGTGCCCCCACTCCTGCCAGGCGCCGTGCCCAGGATGGCCGGGGGCCCGCTCCCCAGGGGGGACACGGAGGCACCGCTGGGTCCGAACACGCAGCCAGCCAGGACACGGCAGAGCCGGGACCAGTGCCACGGTCCAAACAGCCCTGGGACAGGACGGCGTGTGCCTCTGAACCCCGCAAGGCAGACGTGAACCCTGACCAGGAGGCCAGCCCGTCCTGGGGGCTCTGCTGCTCTGCACCCGGGACGCCCCAGCAGGGACCGGAGGAGGAGGAGGAGGAGGAGGGGGAGGGGGAGCCGCAGAGCACGCCCAGCCTGGGGGACCGGGGACCGCCCTGGCCCGTGGGGACCGACCGGGGACGCCCCACCGAGCAGGCAGGCGGACGGGCGCACTCCGCTCTGCACCAACCGAGGAGCCGCGACGGGGGATCCCCCGGCCCCCTCCCTGCACGCCCAGCGCCAGGGCCCTTGCTGGGAAGGGCGGGTGGGCACCCAGGACACCTGACTGTGGCAGGGAGATGCCCCACCCACACAGACTCTCGGGGAGCTGGGGGCGGCCCCTTTGATGGGGGGGTCTGAAGGGAGAGGCTCTGGGTGCTCCAGCCGCGGGAAGGACCCTGTTTCTACCCAGACTAGGACGCAAGTCCCAGGCCTGGCTCCCAGCAGCCAGACCCCAGCCTCAAGCCACGCTACGCCCACCTCAAGCCACGCCCACCCATCCTCGGACCAGCTCTGGGCTCTGCTCCCGCCCCCCCTGGATTCCCCGGCACCCTCCTGGGCCCCGCTGGGGGCTCCTTCCTCATGGGAGAACCCCTACCCCCCAAGGTGCTCCCCGTTCCCCTCCACCCCCACCCTGACTGACAGAAGCTGCCCAACACCCCAAGGGAGTCCCAGAAGTAGGCGCTTGGCTCTGGGACCTAGGCCAGCCCCCAACCTGACTCAGGAGGCACTCCGGGGGTGGGGAGGGGAGCAGGGGGGGAGGGAATGAACGCTACCCCCTGCAGGAAGCCGTGCGGGGCTCACCCAAGCGGGGTCCCCAGGGCCGACCACACTCAGGGCGCCTGCCTGCCTCCAGTGGCCGGCAGACCCGCCCCCTCCGCCCGGGCAGGCTGCAGGCCCACCGCCTCCCAGGACGGCTGTTCCCAGGGCCGCTGGCTCCCCTGGCCGCCAGCCTGCTGGGGGGCGGGGGGTGCTGGGGGCCTGGCGGGGAGGGTCCGGCTGGGCCAGCAGAGGCGCGGGTGCAGGACAGAAGCCGCCTTGTTCCGCACAGCGGGCTGCTCCCCCACCACCACGGCCCCCCTTCCCCGGGGAGGAGGGGCCTCTCCAGGCCCGGCCCGGCCCTGCCCCCACCTCCTGCCCGAGCTCCCAGAGGGTGGCCCCAAGGGCCAGGGGCGGCCTGAGCTGCCCACCCTCAGAAAGCCCCGGCCGGACACTTCCCGGGGGACACACTCCATCTCGTCCCCTTCCAACACAGCACCCCGAAACGGGCAGGCCGAGGGTCCCAGGAGCCTGTGCTCCCTCCCTTCCGTCTTCAGCAATCGGAGTTGGGGGTGATGGGGGGCCCCCATCTCCCGGGACAGGCCACTGTCGGAAACCCTGGGACCCCACCACCACCCCTGCAGCACCGGCTCCGGGCCTGGCTCCCAGCAGCCCAGGTGAGGGGTCAGGCAGGGGTGCCCCTGGGAACACAGCCCCCTCCAGAGGCAGGGCCAGACCCCGCGGACACAGGTCCCGCAAGGAGGGGAGCCGCCCGCACCCGCCGTCCTGCCCTCCCCCACCCCCACCCCCGCCGCCGCCGCCTCCATCTGTTCGCTCTGCCGGGAACGGCCTGTACTGCGTGCACATGGCTGACCTGCCCGCGGACTGGCAGCCCGTGAGCGATGAGGTCATTAGCGTCTGGGCCGATGAGTGAGTGCCCGTGCGCTCCGGCCGTCTGCTGACTCAGCCCCCTCCTCCCTGCAGTCCCCCCTCCACGTCTGGTGCCCTGGGAGCAGGTCCCTGGGGGGGGGGGCAGCAAGGTAGAAGCAGAGGGCCCTCCCCTCCCCTTCCCGCCGGCCGAGGTGCCACAGGGGGGGGACTGGGGGGTCCCTGAGGGTGACCATAGGCTCTAACTACCCAGAAACCATGAAGAAGGGGCGCTGATGCCCGTATGGGGGCCCCTCTCCCCATGCTGTTCCCAGGTCCGTGAAAGCCTAATTCTGTCCCGTCCCCCATCTCCCTGCCCCGGGGAGACAGGGCCCCGCCTGTGACCCCCGCACCTGCACAGCCATCAGGCCCCACCCCCACCCCACCGGGCGCTCGGAGCAGCAGAGCAGGGCTCCATGCTGATACCCCCAGGCGCTGGGGCTCCCCACCTCTGGGGCCTTCCCCTGTTTGAGTCAGAGCCCACCTCGGGGGGACCCGGCCCTGCAGGAGCCAGACCCGCCCAGCCAGCCCTCCTGGCCCGGCACTGCCCCCAGCCAAGACCCCGACCCCGGCCCAGCCCCCGAC